>JARSSU010039117.1:0-72364 GCA_029619165.1 Eurosta solidaginis
CAGTGGAAAAAAGTTAACTTTTGTGCTCTATTGCCGTTCCTTGGGCGGTTAGAATGAGGACTGCGTCAGTATTTCGCATTCATCACCTTCCGTTTTATCCGCATTGTTCCGATATTTGCATGAGGATCAAGTAAAAGTAAGTTGGCTCTACTCTCATTCCTGATAACTGAGAAGTCGTGGCAGCGGCTCGTTTTACCCGCCTTCGCTGGCACACGTAGAAACTTAGGTTAAGAAGTGTAAGGTTGGCGTTTTCCAGTGGTGCATTTTCAATGCTACGACCCGCTGAATTTTCGTTGAATGCTTGCGCTGTCAGCCCTTCACCCTTTAAAGTTGAATATAACAAAGAAATGCCATCTCACAGAACGACTAGAAAGGCAAAACTTAATTTTTGTAGGTTCTAGTACCAAGGCTTCCCCAATCCATTTGCAGCGCTAGTACTATCAACATTAGTACACTGGTTACATAAACCATCGGTGTGAAAAGCATGCGGCAATAACCCAAATACAAGAACAAAACAGAGCCTTTAGGATCCAACCAAAAGAAATTTTGATTGTTCGAAGAAAGCGACCAAGCCCTGTGTTTATTAAAAAGAAGGAAAGAAGCCTCCGGAGGCGAGGGAAAGTTGCAATCAGCACAAAACTCAATGGGCGCCTCAAGATCGCCGTTTGAAAATGTATGGTGAGGAACTTGAAGTATATGCAAAACTCGTTCCACACGCTGGACACGTACGATACGTTAATTAGATACAAACCAATGAACTGTTAATCGATCAGGAAAAACCTAAAAAAAACAAAAAAACGGGGCGGGGGACAAAATAGCCAAAGATAGTCCACCCACAGGAAGTTATCTGGCGACTTTTGCTGTTCCTCCTAGCCCAATAATAAAAGTGACGGCTTTTCAGTTTTATAGGCATTTTATTTGTCCTTGTAACATTAAGTTATGGGGATTTTATTTCAATATCAATTCCTCCCGTAAGAAATGGTCGAAGGAGACAAATGTTGTTGCGGTCAAGGTGGTCGAAGTTTCAGCGAATTTGGTTTCTGAAGGAAATTAAGTAAAACGTCGTCCTGACTTACATTCACGGAAACTATAGGAAGTGTGGAAGCAAAAATCTCAAATATTCTCCTTACTTTCTAGCGGCTTCCCACCTTTAAGTCAGCATTAATGATTTAAATAGCCTTACACATTTCCACACCATATCCTCAAACGAAATGCCATCTCTTTGCCACCAATTTGAGTCATATGAAACCATTAAATAACTTTCCAGAACTGAAAAGGAAAGGCATGGAAAAGGAATGTGATCGATGTGGACAAATTGACACGACAAGCGAAATATTGAAGAGGCAAGTAAATAACAACACAAGGAAACTGCAAACATGTTACAAAAACAAAACATGAGAGTCATGAAAGTTTAGTGAAGTAAGCGTTGTCGTCGTAAGCTTGGCTGATAGAAGCAAGCCAAACTATATCCCGGACTTTAACGTACACACATGTACCAAACAAACATGAGGAGGTGGGGGGGGTACCCAAAGGAACAGTGACGTGTGAGCATGTGCATTACGATATGTCCAAAACAAAAAAAACACAAAAACACACAGTGAGAGTACAGAAGACCAGCCAGCTGCGAAGAAAGCTAAGGACGAACGGTAAGCGAGGATAGCTGTTAGGTGTTTGGATACTACGAGCTGGCCCAGGAATTTATGTGTCCTACGTACGTACAAAAAGAAAAATGAAGAAGTTATAAGAGTTACTCAAAACTGCCTGTGAAAATGAAGGCAGTCGTAATTCATTATGGAACATTAGAGCTCCATTACACATTTGATGAGATGTCGTTGCTGTGTTGGCTGATACAATTCGATGATGACAGGTGATGATGATAGCGTTGTTGGGCGCACGTTAGAGAACTCCGAGTTTTTTATTGTAGTGCTTTGTTCTACTTCGTTGGTAGTTAAGCCTAAGGTATCTGAGTGAGATTGATGTGAATGAAATTGGATTTATGCGAATTGCCAGACAAGGCGATTGTGCGAGGATAACGCGAAAATAAACAAATGTCCGAAAATTTATTCCTTTTCCACAAAACCGTTGTTGACATCTATGTGTTTTCCTTTTAGGGAGGGGCTACATTGCGTGCAATCGAACAATTGGCTATGTTGAAATACGTTCATGTAATATGGATTGATGCTCCATACCGCACAGGGTTGGAATTGTCATGGGAGCAAAAACAATACCTTTCAATAGCAAAGAAATTATTTGGATAGCATTGCGGAAAGCAATTGAAGTAGCAACTTTTTTTTAAGAGGAGCAAAACTCGAGAGCCGTACTCCCCGTCAGTGCGAATGTTGTCAGAGAGACCTCGTTAATATCCAGGGTTCCAGAGACGTGTTCGTACCATTTAATTTTACTAACGATATGGGCCCTGTTTCTCAAGTTACTTGGGAGCTCCTTTCAACGCAATGTTAAAATTTTAATACTTGTTCCTTGTATTGTAGCTGGATTGTGGGGCTTTCTGCTGCTGCGGTTGTCCAAACATTTGGGAAGATTTTGTAAGTCGCTTAGATTAAACGCTTTTAATAATTTCTTACTACCGTATATACCTTTTTAAGGATTATTAGCACGTTGGGCTCACCACGTGGGCGCTTCTGAGTTTGCAGAGGATTTTTTCCTAAATGTACAACGGGCCGTTTTCAAGTCTCACCCTAACCCTATAAATATGAAAAACATTTATGGTGCACTGTGAGACTCCTGCAACTCAGCTATGGGTGCTGTACAGCAAAAAATTGCTTTGCAGAAAAATCGCTATGCCCACATGCAGTCGGGTGCAGGTTTCTCCCTTTTGAGCAAAATTACGAAAAATTCCAAAACCGTTTTTCGACCGGAAACTCTACCGGAAAAAAATCTTGGCCATAAACTACACAAACAACATACACCAGCACACAAAATATGCACACACACATTTGGTGCCAGGGCTGTGCTTGAAATAAAGACTTGTAAAACAGAAACTACTTGGCTGACTGCGATGTGCGATGAAATGGAATCTTGAACAGAAGCCGAATCCGTAGCAACAGCAAATTGCGATATGTGAATCAGTTCAAGTTCGAGATATGTCTGTCCGTCTCTCCATATTGCACAGTTATTGCCGTCTAAGTGAATTTAATGGCATTTAAAGTTACATAAAATTACAGGGTGCATAGTGCATCAGCTGTGAATCAGATTTTGTGTAGTAAGTTAACGCTGCGTTTTATGGGCAGTGAAAAATAGTGCAAAAGAAAAAAAATCTCAGTAAATACGCAAATCACCAAACTGATGAAAAAGTTGCTTTCGGTTTAAATGAAGCCGCTTTTAAATTGATGTTTGGCAGTAAAAATTCCCCGTGAGTGCTATTAAGTGAGGTGAGGTGTCGGTGATTGTGAAAGGGGGTGGTTGAAGGAAGAAAGTCGGTTTTGAGGAAACTGGAGATCGTAGAGGAAGTAATGCTGAAGAGACCTAGTTGGGACTTCTAAAGTGAGATAAAAATGGGTTGACTAAAGATTCCATAATGTTCGTGCTGAGCCGGGGAAGGTCCTGGGTTCAAAGTCCCGGCAACAAAATTTGCCATTTAGAAAAAAGTTTTTCTAAACAGGGCCACCACTCGGACAGGGTTTGGCAAACACTGCGAGTGTATTTGTGCAATGAAAAGCTTATCAATGAAAATTCATTGTTTTGCAGATGCCCTTCGCAGTCGGAATAAAAACATGTAGTTGTACCTCCCATTTGTAGAAAAATTAAAAGAAGCACGGCGCAAATTGGAAGAGAAGCTCTTTCTAAAGCCTGTCAGGGTAATCGCTTGTCAGGATTTATTTGTTTTCTAAATATTCTGTAGCAAAAAACTAATTCTTCAAACATATATTAGAAGAAGATGTTCGCATGCTCTCCTGTGTTCCGAAATAGGGAAAGGAATTATAGCCTACTGTACCGACGGCCAAACGTTTTAGGAAACTTTAATACTAGCTTCAAGAATCGTAACCTGTACGAGATTTTATGATATCCAGTAAGGAATCATTTATCTCCAGTCTGATATTGGACTAGGTGCTGTGACTATGTGTCTGTGTGTGACTCTCTGCCTCCCTTCGGGATTTAAATATTACAGTAAGCTGTTGTTGTTCTTGTAGCGGACTAAGGACCTTCACCATGGTTTTGGGGGAGTGTTATCGAGAAGTTGATCTCTCTTGCGGATACGTTCCGATAGCAAGAACATTAAGCTCGATCCATCTTGTGAACTAATTAATATGAACCACATGAATCTTCTGGGTCATTCCGCCCCACCACCTAGTTCATGACGGAGATTGTTTTAAGCTCGGGTTTGTTATTTTTAAGTAATAGTGTTTGGCCATCTGTAAAGTGAAGCTGTTTGCACGTCACATCAGACTGTACGCTTATCGATAGTTCCTTCTCAACTATTTAGCCTCTTCGCATATTGGCTTACACTCAGGAGAAACATCAGCGTGAATGTTGGGCGAATGTGTTTGAAGCAGTGGTCTGTAAAATATGTAGTGCGGGGCCTAATATAGATGATCTCGAAGATGCTCATGACTCGATGTGTAGATTTGATAGACCAACATGCGGTACAAACACATTACGTTATGGGAGTTTTGACTCCAGTGCCTGTGATCTCTAGAGATATGAGTTTAATAATGCCTAGTTTGAAGCGAGAAAGCGTGTACAGAACATACTGCAAAAATTCTGTTAGCATTTTTTTGCAAATTAATTCGTGATCATATGACATACCTGGGACTTCAGTCCGGCTTTTGACAATGCATAGCAACATCTTCAGCCAAAGGAAACATGATTCACTTAGCCCGCACATGCAGGCATACGCTACGAAAGAGTTGCATGCGTGCGCTGATATTGAAAAGTACCCTCTTTTGAGCTCACCACACTACTAAATAAAATAACAGCTTGCAGCAAACAAGACACAACACACAAATGAGAAGTTCTTTGAGCAAATTTGTGCAGCGAACAACTATGCCACCACTGAGGGTGTACTAGAACTGTATGCTCAACAATGTGCGTGGCTTACTATGTCGTGTATCATGATATCGGATTAGCGTTCGTATGCCACAACTCATTGAGCGAGACGTGCGTGTAGTGTCAGCTGCAAATGTGGTGAGGTGTGTTGCGTCTGTGAGCCCATATTGGCATCGCAAGGGGCATGCATGTTGTTGTTTTGCAAATCCGTTTTGGTGATTCGCTTGCTGTTAGCTTTTTGTTTGTGTTCACACATAAATGCAAGTAGAGCGCTGCTCTTTGAGCCTTGGTTGGGGATAGAGCTCAGTTTTCAGCTGCCATTTATCTGTGATGTTGTGATATCGCCGCCGATTGACTTGCATTTTCGCGCGTCCTTTGCCGATTACAACGCGCGCGTGTACTAATCGGAACAGAATTGCAATATAGCTTGTTTTAATTACTTTGCTTATTGCAATTGATTTTCAGTGCATTGAAATAAAAAGAGAATAAATCGATGGCGTAATAATGAATAATAAAAGTTGATTAAAAATTGTGTTGTTGTAAGCAAGTATACGAAAGTGTGGGATGTGTGCGCTGAATGTTTTTTGACAAAAGGCAAGCTAAAAGTACAACAAAGTAGTCTCGTGGACGTGCAATGGGAGTGTTGTTAAAAGTTGGAATAAATATGCTGCCAATTTCACGTGGTTACATGTACCTATGGATAGTCGCAGTCGTGAAAACAGCTGTAGCGCGGCGCGAAATCCAAAATGTTTGTATGCTTGACAACTAACACGTGCTTCGGCTCTCAGCCGTGCTGGCCTACCAACCACAACAGAGGCCAGCAACTGGTTTTACTTAACTTTACTTAAAAAAGAAAAAGTAACCTCCAAAATTCTAATAGAAAATTTTTAAATTTAAATCCTCTATTAAATAACATTTTAAATTTCGCGAAAAAATCGAATTTCACTGCACAATTATAATAATAATAAATACATACAGCCACCTGCTGGCTCAGCCATCGTGAAGCTGCCATCCTACCATAACAAAGCAGTGCTAGTAAGAGAATTCAAGCGCACGAGGGTGTCATAGACGGACCGAAGGAGCATTCCTGAGAGACGTGGTGAGTGAAACTTTTATGTAATATCTGTGCTGTAAAGAGAAATCATGCTTGCAGGATGCACTTACATCATTGTACATTTAATAGTAAGATGCAGTATCAAGAAGGGCAAGAAGGAGTAGATGTGGGAAACCAATTGAAATTATTTGAACTATAGAAATAAAAAATATAAGGACGGCTGGAAGGCAGATGATTTTCAGAGAGAAGCTTTTCATGGCAGAAATACAATCGGAGTGTTTGCCAAATCACTGCCGAGGGTGGCGACTTCGCTTAGACCTCTGTTGTGGCCATCAATCAACTGCTCAGGCGGTTTGATAGAGGGATTACGAGATGAGTAGCGTTATGTCAAAAGTGAAAGTGCCCTCCAACAATTAGCTCTTTGATGGATCGGGCGCTTCGGGAGATAGGTATGTATGGCCATCTAATGTCGGGTTGACGCCAACGCAGACAACACGGATATGGTCTTGTTTACTAAGAGGTACATGGTCCCAAATTGGAGCAGGCCTAAGTTAGGAGAGGTGCCCCTGCAGGAGAAACCTTGCACAAAATATCTAAGAATCATTCTAGACAGCAAGTTGTTGCGGAAGCTCAACGTGGAAAAGAGAGCAAAGATGGCCTAGACGGTGTAAAAGAATGTTTGGGTGTACGTGGGACTTGTCGCCCTTTCTCTATCATTGGGTATTTGCTATGGAGTCCTTGTTTGGTGAACAGCCACACAAAAAAGAACACCAGGTATCAATGCTAAGCATTATCGGATCCTGAAAACAACCCCGACAGCTGCATTGTATGCCATTCTTCATATCCGCCTGTAGATATGGTGGCAAAGAACATAGCGTTCCAACTGCTCAGTGCTCGGCGCAGCTTGAGCGCAGACCATACGGCCATAGTAGTATAGCAGCGTCATCAAGCTTCTGGTATTTGCCAAGAGGATGGAGTTATTTTATGACATAGGTCCTGGTTTTTTATAGGGTTTAGTCGCTCAACAAACTTTGGTAAACCACGGACTAATCAGTCTACGTGAGTCCTCACAGACCGACCAGTTTAACATAACCTAACCTAACCTTGCCCGCGACTTGAACCCACGGCGCCCGCTAACTAGTACATAGAAAGAAATAAAGAGCACAAATGAAGAAATCATGCACAGCCAAAAATAGCATCAAACAAACTTCGCTACTTGTTTGTCTGCGTCTCGCAGTCTGCACGTTCAACGTTGTCATTGCCATTGATTTTTCTTCCGGGAATTGACAGTGGCTATGCAAATTACAATAAACTTCTTGCTGCACTCACGACTTTATTGCGCCGGCAATAGCTATCCTTAGCAGGTGCTGCTCCGACTAGACTTTTACTACGGTGACTGGGCCTATTGGTTATGTCGACTTATTTTTTTCTTTGACTGCAAAAAGACTGTATGCTAATGCAGCTATGTTGTTGCGTTTGCTGCAGTTGAACTGTTTCCTTTAGAAGTTATGCTATTGAAGCAATGTTTTGCTTTCATATCGTTTGTTTAACTGCTTTGTTGTGGGAATTTAACTATTTTTGCCAATAATGGTGTTCACTTCAGAGAATCAAATCTCTAAGGCGTAGCATTTTGGAATGAGATGAGTGAAAGCCTAGTTCATTGGATTAATCTCTTGCGAAAGAGGAAGCGAAATAATCAAGACTTACACATGTGAATGTTGCTTTTTATACTCAGCTGAGCAGAGCTCACAGAGTATATTAACTTTGTTCGCATAACGGTGCCCCCTAACGGCATAAACTAATCGAGATAGATATATCAAAATGATCTGGACGAAAAAGAGAAATTCATTTAGCATGTCCGTCTGTCCGTAAACACGATAACTTGAGTAAATTTTGAGGTATCTTAATGAAATTTGGTATGTAGGTTCCTGGGCACTCATCTCAGATCGCTATTTAAAACGAACGAAATCGGACTATAACCACGCCCACTTTTTCGATATCGAAAATTTCGAAAAAGCGAAAAAAGTGTGTGATAATTCATTACAAAAGACGGATAAAGCGATGAAACTTGGTAGGTGGGTTGACCTATGCCCAGATAGAAAATTAGTAAATTTTGGACAATGGGCGTGGCAAGTTTTGCAAGCTGTAAATTGGCCGTCGTTGAGGATATCATTAGAATTGGCAGGAACGTTACTCCTATTACTATATGTGTGCCAAATAAAAATTTGCAAAACCGGATGACGAACACGCCCAAAAAAATTTTAAGTCAAATTTAACATCTTTACAGTAGTATAAGTAAATTATGTCAATATTCATTTCCAGTAATGATATGGTGCAACAAAATACAAAAATAAAAGAAAATTTCAAAATGGGCGTGGCTCCGCTCTTTTTCATTTAATTTGTCTAGAATACTTTTAATGCCATAAGTCGAACAAAAATTTACCAATCCTTGTGAAATTTGGTAAGGGCATAGCTTCTATGACGATAACTGTTTTCTATGAAATTGGGCGAATTCGGTTGAAGCCACGCCCAGTTTTTATACACAGTCGACCGTGTGTCCTTCCACTCGGCCGTTAAAACGATAACTTGAGCAAAATCGGTATATCTTTACTAAACTTAATTCACGTACTTATCTGAACTCACTTTATCTGGTATTAAAATTGGCGAAATTTGACTATGACCACGCCCCACTTTTCGATATCGAAAATTTCGAAAAATGAAAAAAATGTCATAATTCTATACCAAATACGAAAAAAGGGATGAAAAATGGTAATTGGATTGGTTTATTGACGCAAAATACAACTTTAGAAAAAAACTTTGTAAATGGGTGTGACACCTCACATATTAATAGAATAAAATGAAAAAGTTCTGCAGGCGAGATCAAAAGCCCTTCGATCTTGGAAGGAATACGGTTCGTGGTATTACATATATAAATAATTAGCGGTAACCGACAGATGATCTTCTGGGTGAACCTGGTCCACATTTTGGCCGGTATCTCGAAAACGCCTTCACATATACAACTTAGGGCTACTCCCTTTTAAAATACTCATTAACACCTTTTATTGATACCCATATCGTACAAAAACTTTATAGAGTCACCCTGGTCCACCTTTATGGCGATTTCTCGAAAAGCGTCCACATATAGAACTATGGCACACTCCCTTTAAAATACTCTTTCATACCTTCCATTTGATACCCATGTCATACAAACACATTCCAGGGTTACCCTAGGTTCGTTTTCCTACATGGTGATTTTCCCTTATTTTGTCTCCAAAGCTCTCAGTTGAGTATGTATGTTAGGTTACACCCGAACTTAGCCTTCCTTACTTGTTTAATTTCAAAAGCATTTAAGGAAGGCTTACAAAGCGTTACAGATATAGCAACCCTTTGCCACATTGAATTCGGTACGAACTGGTATAAAGCACCTTCCGGTACTGCCTCGGTAACGATTTTTAACTCTTAGAATCTTTGGGTCTGTGGACTTTGGTCGTCTTTTATGATATGATGAATGTCTCTCGTTTAGATTCAGTCAAACATAGAACTGTGGACCTCTTCAGTTTGCAGATAAGTTCGCCTCTAGGGATTTTCCATATATCTGCGACAAAAACAAAGGATAATATCAGAACGAAAACACAAATTTTAACTAAAACACCTTTATTTTTTAAATCCTTGAATATATAACTCCCCGGCTCAGCCATAACTTCCCCTCATCAAACACGACTCAAAACTTGGCTGTCGACATTGTAAAATAGCGAAACTATGTAAAAGCGACCTTGCAAACTGCCTGTGGCTGTCACTGTCCGAATGGTTGTTGCATTTATTGCTGTCACTACCATTTTACCATTGCAATTATTGCATTTGGCATAACAAGACTCCAAAGCTATCGTCACTTTAAGTTAAATATGCACACTGGGAAATTTTCCCGACACTTCCGGTCGCGTCGTTACTTATTTAAAGCGGTGGTAATACCGTTTTTCTAGAAAATTCAGTCTGTCTGAACACAGCAATTCGTTCTCCGTATACTTATTACTCACATACTTCCTCTTCCTTGGCACAACAAACGTCCAACCACATTTTAACTGTACTTCATTATAGCAGCTATTTGCTATAACATTTCTAACACCCTGCTGGCACTCTCACTCTCTTTTCCCGAATTTCAAATTTTGTTTTAGTTTAATATAAAACAATGGACATAGGTAATCTCTTTACTGCACTGTGGTAAACATTTTTCTTTTGCTGTAACTGCTGCACCCACATTCCATATATAGCGCCGGTGCTGTTGCTTTTCTGCTGTTGTAGCCGGTTTTTTTCGTTGATTGTCGGGGTGTTGGTTGTCGTTTTTTATGCTGCATATGTTGCGAAAATATATTGCAATTGCATATGGCAGGCAATAAGCTTGGCCGAAATGCGAAAATCCAAAATAAACAACTACTTGCAAGTGCTCAAACATACGTGTTTTGGAACTTACGCTCAATTACACTGGTGGTCACGTAATTAACACGAATTCGAAGGTTGAAACGGAGTCTCTTCAGGACTTACTTACAAACCCACCGAAAACTTTTCAGAATTATGACGTAGTGAAAACTTAAGGCTCTAGAAGTAATGCCAAGAGTTTCTATGAAGCCTGGAGTACAGAAACTATACCGAAGTTGATTTCGACACTCACCCGGATTATTATAGTGTTTTTGGTTGAAAATAATTCAAGGAAAGTTTTGTCTTTTTCGATTACCAGCAATACCCAACTGTGTACGCCAGCACACCACATAGGTACATAGCAAAAAATACATACATACATGAGTACTCGTAGAAAAAGTATAATGGTATTTTCCTTAAAGAGTTTTACGTATTTACAAGATTTTAATGCCAAATTTTCTGGTTTCTGTGTCAACGTTTTCGCCAGCTGCTCTTTCAAGCGCATAGGCTTTCCTCCCTGTGGGTAGTATGTCCCATATAAGTACAAACCTATTCGTTTCGAGGACTTTTCTGACCAAAAATAGTAAATCTGGAGTGGTTGTTCTTACTGACGGCCAATTCGAGACACTGTTTTGAAGTCTTCTCTCTATCTTTTATGTTTCCGGGTGTAAACTTCTGTAATCGGAAAATTCTAACTGATGTAAAAAAATTCTCTGTGCGCAAAGATTTTGAGGTCGCTAGGGGAAAAACTGTTAGGTAGTTCACAATTTAGCTGTGATTTGGAATCAAAATAAAAAACCACCAGTGGTAGTAGTCATTCCGGCTCGTGCAATAGCTGGTCTTGGGTATGTATTATTATGTTATGTTTCTGCCGCCGTTGTTGACCTCCATTATACAGTTTTCGCTTTCAAATAGTTTCTACTACAGACAGAGTTGTTTCAGTAGACATAACTGTTTCACAGAAAAAGTAGCTACTATATATTTATTGTCATTATCAGCACTTCTTCAGAATACTTAATTAATCATCCATTCTTACTTTCTAAAGATTGTCTTCGCACCTCAAAGGAGACAAGGGACCATAATTTCAGATAATAAGCCTTTTTAATTATGGACACGTCGTTTTTGGTCGTTGAAATCAATAGATAGATAATTATATTGAGGATCGCACTGCGACCATTGGTCTATTGTGCCTCATCTGCTTCACAACACCTCATCCAAGCCGACATCTCTGATGAACCCTAGCAGTTCACCTGGCTTGAGGGATTTGATGTGAGTATGCTCTGGCCATGGTGAGCCCATAAACTTAGCTCTACGTCTTGAGATTGCATCGCACTCCAGGAGGACATGGTCCGCCGTCTCCGCTGATCTGTCACAAAATCGGCATGTGTTGTTTGATATTATACCCAGCTTTGCATGTGGCTGTTCAGTCTGCAGTGTCCTGTAAGAATTGCTGTTAGAGTTCTTAGGTTATTTTCGAGAGGCCTATAAATGCCCTGTATCGAGTTGTGCAATAACCCCCTAACAGTAGCTTAGATTGTCTTAGGCCTGGCATATTACGCCAGTGTTCTTCCCTCTTTTCCTTTTCTTCTGCCAATAGATGCCCCCTAATTTCCTGCGGGCCCACTGGCAGGAATGGCTCAGGACCAATAGGTCGTACCGTTGCTGCCTCTCTGGCCAGGCTGTCCGCCTGCTCGTTTCCCTCGACTCCCCTGTGGCCTGGAACCCAGGCCAACAGTAATTCATTGTGTGCTCCTAGTTGGTTCAGCTTTTCCACACACTCAAGGACTAGCGCTGATTTTATTTCAAATGCTGAGATGGCCTTGAGGGCGGCCTGGCTGTCACTGAGTATGGCAATTTTCTCATTGGAGTATTTTCGCTGAAGGTTCAGGTCCGCGCACTGGCTTATGGCAAATACCTCTGCTTGAAAAATGCTCGGGTATGCTCCCAGGGGTATTGATATTTTGGCTCTGGGTCCAAAGACTCCAGATCCAATCCCCTCTGGGGTCTTCGAGCCATCGGTATACCATACTATACTGTTTAGCTGCTGAATGCTCTCATTCTGCTTTCTTCCAACGTACCCTTGTCTCCCAGTTCTACTTTATATCTTTTCTCATATACTATGTGCCTGAGGATTATCATCCCTCGGGAGTTGAGAGATTGGATCTTCTCTCATCAATTCCTCTATGTTTCCGGACGATATTAAGGAGGGCTCACGTGCTGGAATCAATAACTCCGCACGATGTGTAATTTCCGCAGAGAATTGCAATATCAGATACTCCTTGATTTCTACTAGGCTGATAAAGCAGATCTTGCTGGGTTTAAGCTACCCAGGAATGTGACATGCTGGCAAGCTGCTTCTTAACAACATAGGCATGCAATTATATATACTCAGTATAATGATATTTATCACACACAAAGTAAATTAGTCCAATCTGAGAAATCACAGCATCTCCATGCTTTTCCTATCCTTCAGTTACCATGAAGGCATTTAACTAAATACTCCGGTTTTTTGTTGTTTTCCTCTGCTACACACGCTATACACAGCGCTTCCTATATGACGCAATCACTTCCTCCACATTCGCAACACTGCATGCTGTCTACCCTCTTGCATGTTTACCACGTGCTAAGAGCCACAGCTCTTACAACAAAGTACACAAATTACCGTTTCAAAACCTTATAGCGTCATTTAGTCAATTATGCAAATAATGATTCACATATAAAAATGAACACCTTGTAAGAACATAACACGCTATCGTCACCCTCCGTGCATGTCAGCTAAAACGATGCTATAAGTGCCAACAATAAAGCGCTGCATTTGTGTAGTGTGCGATGTGTGTGAGTTGAATGAGATGGAGAGCTTACTGCTGCATCCTCACCTCACTTAACGTACGGTAGCGAGACGTATATGGTGAAGAATACTTCCTTCAACTTTTGCTGATGAGATGCCGTTGTTGCGTCGTAAATCGCCCCATCTATGTATGCCGTATGTTCCTTCTCTTTGGTGTTGGGATGCCGTTATTATGTCCCTTCGGCATGATTGTTGTTGGCTTATACGATTTTTTTCTCCTATAGTTTGTGCATGAATGTGTGTTCTGCTTTTTCTTCACGCACCTGCACGTCTTGTTGCCTCTCTTTTGTGCTTGTTGTTGCGTTTGTCTGTACAGCAGACACGTAGCGTCGCCTTGCATAATATTAATTACATGTACACACTGGCGTTGCATTCACAAAGGCTGTGCACTTCTTTGATACTGTCTGCTATTGTTATTGTGCTTGGCCTCTGGTTCAATCTGGCGCGACTGTGGCGCTTGTTGAAGTATAATATGGTTTTTTTTTTTTTTTTTTTTTGGGGTGGGGGGTTTTTTTTTTTTTTTTTTTTTTTTTTTTTTTTTTTTGGGGTTTTTTTTTTTTTTTTTTTTTTTTTTTTTTTTTTTGGGGGGGGGTTTTTTGGGGGGGGGGGGGGGGGGGGGGGGGGGGGGGGGGGTTTTTTTTTTTTTTTTTTTTTTTTTTTTTTTTTTTTTTTTTTTTTTGGGGGGGGGGGGGGGGGGGGGGGGGGGGGGGGGGGTTTTTTTTTTTTTTTTTTTTTTTTTTTTTTTTTTTTTTTTTTTTTGTGTGTGTTTTTTTTTTTTTTTTTGTCTTACGCTGGCTATTTATTTTACTTTTTTTCATATTAGGGCAGCCCTGCTTTGCTCTGGCTAGCTACTTGCATACAGGCAAGACAAACTGCGTCTCGTAAACTGTCCTTGCACAAAAAGGTCTTTAGGGTCTATGAATGCACTGCATCATGTATAGTATTCAACTAGTACGCTTGATCCAACTCCAATCAAGGCATATAACATGAATGCTTTCTTTGATAGGAGTTTTAAGTCAGCTGATTTCCTCTTCTATGTACCTAGGTCCTCGTAGATCCCCTGTTGCAAAAAACTGTATACTACCATAACACGAAAGTTGCTTGTCGAGGCCTTTTCTCTTCTTACAGATGGCTAGATATTGCAGTAACTGAGAACAAATCTTATTTTACGTAAGGTGTCAGCTGCGTATGTCTCCCACCTCTCTGTGACACTGTGTCTGAGACTGGAGTACATGGTATTTCATTGGTTGTTTTACGTACTACAATGATCTAAAATGCCTAGTCTTAACATGCGACGCCGTCTGTGTGTGGTGTAGCGCTGCTCCGCTACCACACTCAGATATTTCAGATCTAGAGACTCGTCTATATGATCCATTCAAATGAAAATTCTCCACCTTTGCAATGTGCGGTCATTGTAAGATGAGTGCATTATCCTTTTCGATGTGCAGCTAATTTTTCTCATATGGCACCAATAGCCATGCTAATCAATACCTTATCTAGAGTCTTAATCACCTGTAAACAGTTACGAGCTCTTTGATAAGACCTAGTGTTCAAGAGGCTCTTTCGCTACGCTCCTTGACACGACTCAGGCGCACATGAAGCTTTTCGATACGCGACATTAAGGACAGATTGTATTCGCTTAGTTCATCGGTGTCGATGCTTGTTTTTTGAGCCGATAGTTCAATAGTGCTGCCTCGATATCTAAGATATATGATTATCCTATTGCTATCGCTTCAAACACGTTATATTTTAATATATAAGAGGCTAGTAAAGATTCGGTAATGGATACAAGTGAACACGTGTATATTCGTTTAAAATAAGCTATGTACCATATTTCCATATTATAGTACGTTTTCGAAGGCCGTGAAGTCACTTTTTTATGTTTGTCGATTATGTATCAGTTACCTCGGACTAAGGGTTCCCTGATGCAATTGTTGACTATGTTGCTATGCACATTTAGTGCCTCCGATGGACGAGATCTTAGCGAACCCAGGTTGTTTGTGCCGGAGAAAAGATGAGTCCGCACTACATACCTTGGAGTTAGTAGCTTTGGTATACAGGGCTGGCAGAAACAACAAATCAAGCAGCCAGAACATGATGCTTTACACAGTTTGGGCTCGTGGGGTCTCGTCAGCAAAAAGTCAATCTATCACTTCACTCACGTCGGTTCCTGACGCAGAGGCTGTAGTGATACTGAAGAAAAAAGATGTTACTAATAGAACGTACAGAGTGCTTTAGCTGGTTGATTCTTCCTGGGAAAGAGGGCTTAAAAGCAGAAAAACAATGGACGCCATAGTGTAACTACACACAAGTATGAAAATAATGCAAAGTCATGAGCACAAAAGCAATGACATAGGAAAACGCCAAGCAAGTGACATTGGAGAGCGAGTACGAGAGTACAGCAGGCGGGGAACAAATCGGCGGAATAGCATTGAACCAAGCAGCTGTTAAGCATCACTGCAGTCTCACCAAATCAAGGCGCCTTTGAAATCTGACTGCCGTTGGACTATTGAGTGCATGTCGTGACACACTAAAGAGTAACACAAAGGCGTATAATGGTTGGGTTGCAGTGAAATAGTGTGTCACATGCACAGTACAGGTACTGCGAAGAAGTGGTACGACTCATTCAAGTAAGTGCGTGTGGACGGGGATGAGCAGCAGGGCAGCGTAGTAGTAGCAACAGTGTACCAACAAATGTCAAATGTGTATATCAAAGAAACGTCTACGAAGATGCTGAAAATATTTGCTTCGAAGAATGAGAAAATATATAACGCTTACGGGACAGAAGGATGTGAAAAAGATGTAGGCAGTATACTGGTCGAGTGTACTGACAACTGTTGCATGAAGCTCGCAGAGGGAGAATAAATACAGAAAGTGTAGCATTACGCGATGACTACGGAATGGAAGCGCTCAGGCTGGAGCGTCAAAAGGTTAGTGGAAGAGTGCAAAAGAGTGTGTGCAAGCAGTAGAATTAGCTCAATACTGCTGAATGAGTCATTCGTTAGTTAAGGTGCTAGCTATATATTTTTTATAAGCAGATGGCAACGAGAAGTATGAGGGAGGAGTGCAACACAATGAGTGGTTCACATTGGTGCAGTTGTATAGCGCTGGTTGGTGCTGGGCATAGTGGCAGTGAAGCCGCTTAGTGTGCCTTGGTATCAACATCAACATAACAAGTTCTTTGGATGTAGGCAAAGATAGAGATGTGTTGTTATTATAGTGCAAGGTATTTGTGATAGTAAATCGAAAAGAGCGAGCTTTTGCGTTATCACAATAAGAAAAAATGCAACAACAAACAAAACAACACACATGAGCTACCATCGCTGTGGCATGTGTCTCGGCGCTGTGCTTTGGTGTGCGATTTGACGTCGCATGTTAACAATGTTGCTTTATGTTGTGCTTTTTCAATGCATTTACTGACATACACGTGCTCTAGAATGTGGTTGTAGAGTGTTTTTGCTATTGCATATGCTTAGCTATCATATTTGTTTGTATCTACACAAAAGTGTCGGAAGTGCACACGAACAAATGCACTCAGCCTATATATGAAGTGTAGATGTAATGAATTACGATAAATTAGCAAAGTCAAGTGAGAATATGGCAAAATCATATGCGCGTGCAAGAGGTGCGACCACCTAAGTATACTCCTTTTTTGTGTCGGCTATTCTCTTCTTATCATCGATTGTAGCTTTGTGTGGTCCCAGTACGGCAGTACATTACTGTTGTCATGAGCGTGTGGCGATTCAGTGAGTGATGAGCGAGCGTGTGTATCCTTGAGACTCTGCTTGGTTCGTGTGGGTGATTGTTTGTTGACAAAAGTGTTACATGGCGAATATTTTTTCACAAACTCGTGAGTAGCTAGGAGATAAGTAATTTAGGCTGCCGGAGTCGTTAGTGTATTTGGTTAGCTGCTGCGACTTTGATTAGACGTGTTGTACTGTACTACTACTAATGAGATTCAATATCTCTCTCCTTTTGCTTCCTTCTATTATTTATTTTGAAGATTTTATGTAGCAGATGACCGTGGTCTTGCCCTCTTTGGGAGAGCATGCCGACTGCGTCGCCTTTGAATAGGTGGACTCATAAAACTTAGTATTGACATAAGTAAATATACAAAAGTGGCATCAGTCAAGACAGGATCTCTCAGTATATAGAAAATTAATGAGTGCATTTGAATGCGCCTAATTAGAATGTAGAGTCAGTAAAAAGCAAAGGAAGTATTATTGAGTGCTGTAAGGAATGCGTAGGAAAATTCAAAAATAGAAGTAAATAACAAGAAAATATAATGTTGCAGTAATAAGAAGACGTACAATGAGAGGGAAGAAAAATATCGTACGCATGGATGCTGGATATCCAAAGAAGAAGAAAAAACGACATTTAATTGAACTCTTTGCAGTGTGAAAGCGACAGCCAATGTCCGCAACTGTGGAAGTGGAGGTCTCAACACACAACAAAGGCACAATGGGTTCAGAGTACGAGTCAGAGGAAGACCATCTATATTTTCAAAATTACATGCTTATGCTTATGTCATGAATACGCAGATGACGCTAAGTGTAGGCGACAAGATATATAAAGCGCGTAAAAGAGTCAAAGGAAAAGGCAGTTGACGCCGATGTAGAGAAATATGAATACAGATTTGATGAGTAGACCTTAGAAAATGGCGGACATCATAAGTACAGACAGTAATAATATATAAAATTGATGAGTATTTGATAGCGATCACATAGAATTTTTTCAATTGGCATAAGCTTTGAGATGTTACTTCAATGTCAGCAGCTATAACTTGGTTGATTTGGCGCATCTCGTCCCGTTTGCTATTATAGGATTTGAAACAGTTTTATAAGATGGTACTGGGCTAACTAACTTACGCGACTCCGACTGTCCTGATAAAAATTGGTATCGAGCTTATACCTTAATACCAGACAGTTGATTTAAACGATAAGTGGAGATGTGTGGAGTCTTGAAATAAATGCTCGTCAAACATGGTCGATATGAAATCATGGAAACCCTCTCAGAACTCAGAACGTCAATACTATGCGATGCGTGAAAAACTAGGGACCCACACTCAAATGCCCCTTTGCAAGATGCTACAAGTGTGGATTAGAAGGAAACACTACCCGACTGAGCTTTTCTTGGGAACGATTTATACCCAGCTTTAAAGTTCACTATTTTTTCAATATGAGTAACGAACTCGAAACTCTAATGAACTAGTGAACGATAGATATTCACGAACTTTAGCACCTAGCTCATGAACGAACGCTGTAAATGTAAGACTATCTCACGTTACATACTCTCAATTCATATAGGCCATTTTCCGAAAAAATGGCGAAAGAAACGTAAAAAATCCATATCGCACGTGGTCCTTTTCAACTTTCTTAACCTGTGCCCACAGAGTAACATCTGATTAAATGTGTATATGAGAACGAATGTAAACGTCAAAGTGTTTACAAAATTGCTTACATATCTATATCTATAGGCTGTTATTGTTACAAATTACAGGACAGCTGACGTAAGAGTCTTTGAGCTCAGTTCTACAGACTTAAGAGAAAAGAGAGATTGTTGTAACAGTAGCAGAAAAACGTCGCATCTGTGTCCATCTCATGCAAAAAGGGAGCTACTGTTTTAACTGTTTCAGTATAGTGAGTGTTGCAAAACTATGCATGTTTGAATGATATTGTTTTGTGCTTTGTTGTATGTTGTGTTTGAATATTAATAAAATATTTGGCACATGGATACTGTAACGTAGCAGATATTTATATGCATAACCCTACAGAATCGCTGATAGTTTACTAATACAGCTCACAGGCTTGTAATTGACAATGCTGATCCTGCGATGACGTAACATTGATACTCAAATTTATGTATGTTCCTTTGATCGCTCACGCATGTCGCATGTTCCCAACGACAGCCTATAATAATAAAAGGACTCAAACTGGGAAGCTTCGGACACCTGGTACAGAACAAAGAACTACAGCAGATACATTATGAATGTGAGGACAGATACATAATTCTCAGCGGAATTTTATGTATGCGAGAACAGTTTCTCCGATTTAATCATGTTGTCACTACTGACTGTCATATGACACTCAATGATTATCACGGTTGTTTTGTTATTTTTAAAGTGCCAGCCATTTTCAACCGTACCACATCCATATAAAAATAGAGTGTAAAAAGTGAAAATAGAGAGCATTTCAACGCTTCCTGCTAACAGAAAATAATATTAAAAATACCAAAGCTGTCGAACTGTATGGGGCGCACTCAAAAATTGATACTGCGAAAAATAATAGTGGTTAGTTGTGATTCTTTTTTAATGTGTGTCCCGTGAGTAAACGCTCTCTGTTTTGTATTTTCTGAATTAAATTGAACATTCTGAACTCGAATTGCTTATAACTATTTATTTTAAACAATCTAAGAAACACGTATGCTTTTATCATGTATCAATTTAAAACGTAATGAAATAAAGTAAATAAAAAGCAAAAGCATTGTTTCATTTTGGCGGAATATACAATGTGCATTATGATAGTATAACAGTCAACCTGATATCTCTACAGTAAACTATCATTTATGACACTTTTTGATGAGTTAAAGTGTCAGCACTGATCAGGAAAAGGAATGAGAGGGAGCAGTACGGCTATATCCGTAATCAGTAGGCGATGTTGGTGCTATTTGAAGAGAGGACAAAACTCACACGTACACAGTTGTTTACATCACCTTGTGCACAGTCCCCTTACGTTTGTGATAGAAAGTGTATGAGCGCTGATCGTTAGGTTGACATTGCTTACAATCAAATGATCGTCATATGATATCGTATTCTTGTAGGGTAACATATTGAAGTATTTTATAAGCCAACTGTGATGGCACTCCTTTCACTTTTAAAACTTTCGTTACATGGTAATAGTAGTATAACTGAGAACTATGTTTGTCTCTTTCTTTTTTTGCGCATTTGCATTGTATACCATTTTTCTTACAGGATTGCTTTAAATAATTTTGCTCTGGGCGCAGACTGTAAAGGCTCGCACTCTTATTTTCAATCATTCGTTTGCGATCGGCGTTTACTTTAGCTGTGAAAAATACTTTTTGTGAACCTATAACATTTTGCGACAATCTATAATAATTATACCAAAGCGACACCAGCTGTTTGCGATTTCATTTGAACGAGACTAGAAACTAACAATTTAAACTCTACAATCCTCTCTTTTTTGGCACACATGAAGTTATTGCTTGTGCTTGAAACACAATACCGTGAGCGACGTGCGATATACTGCAGCGTCGGCGATGACATTTTTCAAATTACGCCAGACATTTCGTCTACTTAAACACAATTTGGGCGGCGAAATTGACGCTGTTTATTCAGAGTGGCCATTATTCAAAAATAAAGATGGAACATTTAAAACTTTTTTGATTTTTTGCTTTAAGCAGCTTGACTGCTAAAATACGCCCAAACATTATATTATAACCCTTTAATTTAAAAATACAGTTACATGTATACGGCGCCACCTTCACGTACGTTTCCATAAGCTTGCATGAGTTTAAATGGCAGCGCACGTACCGGTTAGTTGAAAATATTGATTGAAAAAACAAAAATTAGCAATGTTTGTGCTAATCACCTTTAGTTTTTTATATATTACTACATCATAGTTGGCGGTTATTTAATAATGATACGCGACACAACACGTCTTTCTGATATACCTCCCTTGCAACCTTGGGATGTTGTCGTCATCGCCCGCGGCAGACGATAGAAATAAATCGTATCGTCGCAAAATGACGTCGCGTAATTTCGCTCTTCGCTTTCATGGTGTGTTCACCTCATGTGATTACTGATGTAGTTTTCCCCTATTTTTGACAATGCGACGTCGTCGAGTTTATTTCGCGGCTCAGGTCATTGTTGTTTCACTGGCCTTAGTTGCACTCATGGCGGAACCAAACAGGTGCCGGCCGGATGATACTTTTTAATATGATTTGACACTTCACGTTCTGGCGCAGTTAGCGTTTGACGTAGTCAAAAGCGGAGTCTCTAAAACCCGTGTGAGCTTCGAGTAACAAAACCGCTGGCACTACTAGTTCTTCTTTGCGCGAGAGACGTTATGCCAACTGTGATCAAATGTTCAATCACTCACATGTTCATGGCCTTGTTAGTCCTAGACTACTAGAACACTGACGAGGCTGTGAGTAATTTCCGATCGGCGTCTGACAGTCACTTCTATACCCGTTTGTGGAATCCACCGCATTTCATATCTCCGTGCCATCACGCCTTATTGTTATTGTCGTCGTCGTCACTGAACCGACGACGTCTCACGACGACATGTAAATTCGGTATTGCCATCGTCGTTTTCGATAACTAGTGACGGCTATCGACACATGTTTTTGTATTGGCTAAGCAAATTTGCTGTCGTCGCGGCCCTCACACGACGCCATTTCTGTCGACGCGGTTTTCTGACGACAGAAGGAAAATTTGTAAGTAAAACATTTCTTTTTTAATTAATTAAATATACAAACATCTAATATGCATTGTTTTTTAGATACTCAAAATGAAATAACGAGTGCGCAACAATTCGAGGTTCTATGTAGCTGGCTAGAAAAATCGGAGTTATTTCCGATTTTTTTTCTATTGAGTCTAAGCTCCTCTTTATTATTTTCGTCACTACAGCTCGCACTACTGTTATAATAAAACATTTTTGTAAAATCTTGAAATGAAATATTTAAACAAATCTCAATCACGAAAAATATACAGAAATAGTAAAAAACTAACACTGATCCAGAAATGGCAGAGATGTATATTTTTCTTTCGTTTTATCGATAAGTTGTCGTCGTCGTCCTCACACGCTTAGCCAATAGCCGATTTGGTGTCGAAGTGACGACGACGTCGATACGATGTGACGTCGACTGAAAAACGACGGCGATGTCGACGACGACAATGACAATAAAGGTGAATATGTCCTTTCATATGTCCTTCTAAAATTGATTATCAGATTCCACTTCACATAACACTTTAAGCTAAAAGAGCCAACAAAACTCTACTAAAATATTAACAAAGCAAACATAGAAACTTAATCAACACTGTCAGCTTAATGTCGCATGATGTTATGCAGAACGAGATGAGCCACAGTAAGGTCCGGGTATAGCAGTGAGTTGTCTGCTGCATTTAAATAACCAGCATGCAATGGCAATGAACATTGACGCAGTGATGACAGCGACTTTGAGTGAGCGCGTACGTATGAGGAAAAGAGGGACGGGAGGTAAAGGTTATAGTAGGTAAGGGATAAGCAGTCCGCATGAATGTGGACTGCAGGAGAGCTGTGGCGTGCGAGAGGTAAGTATGTTGTGAATGAACAGTGCTGGCTGAATAAACTTTGAGGTTGAGGGATATCTACTCACTATACTATCGAGGATTGAGTAAGAACTGCTGCAGCGGAGTTTGTATAACAACTACATTACACATACAATATATTTAATATTGGACCTTTGTTGCTAGAGAAAAATTAATAAATTCTCACAAATGTGCGACACCTGCAATTTTATTCAGTCCGCAAGGCCGACGAAGGGGAGTAGAGCATACGGCTTTATTCATTTGTTAGATTTAACATTTTCCACGGGACATGTTGCTTTCTCTTTCAATTTGCTTTGTTGTCATTTTCACGCCTTCAATTTTTATGTCGCCTGCATTTTACGATCTAGCTGCAGCAATTTGCATAATGCAACAGAAGCAGTAAAGCAAAGTAGAAAACCAAGCGGATAGCGAGAGAGTGAGATGAGAGCAACGAGCAAATACAGAAACAAAACATTACTCAAACACCAACGACGAAATAGGTTTAAAGCAAGACATTGCACCATTTGCAGACCTTTCCACTGTCTTCTTGCTCATGGGAGCGTTATGTTGACTCAAAGACGCAGAGAAAAGGATGAGCTGTGTTGAAGTGGTATGCCTCAGCTCAGCTCGCTAGGTCATATGCCTACGTTTTTCTGATACATTCATTGTTAGTGTTACTACACTTGCCACGCACAAGAATATGTTATATTGGTTCTTGCTTTACTTATGTGTAGGCTACTCGCTCTGATGGTTGGGCTTCGTTGAGTTTCGGTTTGGTGCTTGACAGTGAGTAACGCGGTGTAGGTGGCGCACGCAAATTAGGAAAAAAGAAGTTGGTAAATACACTAAAAGAGCTGAGTTGTGCAATGGATTAAGAAACTAAAGAAAATCACTGTCTGTGTACGGAATTAGTTGTAAGAGTATAAGAATTACGGTTAAGAATGCATAGAGCATAAAATCTATTGAGCAGTATTGAGTGTTGAAGGTTTTATGACACGCACTTCCTGGCTGCACCAGGAGTCTATCAGCAGCCTCCATTGGGCCTTTCATCTCCCTCACAGGGTCGAATGGGCCGCGTAAAATTCTTCGACCGCCATGTTATCTGGTCGCGATAGTATTAGCAGAACTGCAAGTGGGAAGTGTAACTTGTACATATAATGGCTGTATAGCTCTCGCCATATTCCAAAAGAGGACAGAGGCAAAGATAGTATTCATACCTGAAGGTGCCTTCAGTGCGCTTAGTAATAGTAATCCGTAGTAATTTTTCCTCAAGCCCTGGAAAGCGTGTGGACATATACACACTATGAGTAACATACACATAGAAAACTTAAAAAAATTCGTAGAGGCAGCCCTTCACGATATCACTACTAGGATAGAAAAAGGACTGCCTTGAGGACTTCACTCTTAGCATCTTTTCTTGAAATAGAAGTCACACCTGCCAACTGTGAAATTCGTGGGGCAACTTCTACGAGAAAAACTATCCCATATGTATGTTGAGAGACCCCGCGATAATCCGGCACGCTCCAGTGATATTACCGAAGGATGTGTACTGTCCGCTCTACTGTGGAACCTAACGGTGAATACCTATTTTTAAAGCTATAAGAATCGGTTGCAAGTTATCGCTTATGCCGATGCAGTCGCTCTAACGGCAACCGGAAAGCATCTTCAGACTCTAGGCGAGGGTGGCTGCGTACGGCATTATCCTCGTAGAATACTGGTCCCCTACAGCGACGAAGACGAAATAGGTCTATTCACCAGACGCTACAAATTGGCCTTTTAACCGCCGCAATTAACGCGGGTAAGGCTCGAACTCTCACTTGATGTTAAATAGCTCATAGTTATTTTAGAGGGTAAATTGCTTGTTCCACCGCATTTCGAGGACAGGACCAGAATGGCCCTAACGCATCCACAGCAGCCGGATCAAATTTGAGCCTTAAGACCCTTCAAAGTAGAAGATATACCTCAAGGTTGTAACAGTATGCAAACAGTCGGAAACGAAGTAGCCTCTAAGGCACATCCTCCTCCTCTTGTCCGTGCGCACACTTTCTCATGCCTTTGTTTGCCGAGAAGCACAAGTCAGATGGGCACTAGAAACCACCTGTGAGGTGTCTCGACAAACTTTACCTCGCATAAATGAAAACCGAAACTAGGCTTCTTACCATCTCAAGTGTCTCCTCTATCAGTCCACTAGTCGAAGTATTAACTGAACAGAGAAAGTCCAATGAAAGTACACGAGAACGCATGATAATCCCAGCGAACGACTCCTGTCGAAGCTGTAGGGACTAGTACTTACTGCGTAAGTATTGAACATCTCCTTGTGGATACCTAGCTGTAGCCAGAAGCGCTAAGATACTAACGTCACAAAAGAGTAAATCCAAGGCAGATATCATCTTGCTTGTAGTCTGATTAATATGAGGTAGATGTGGGTATATGATTTACATATATGTACCATGTGATTTCCCACAGTAGCTAGTACTACTATAGCTGAAGGACGCACTGTAATAGCTTGCTGAGTATGCGTTCAATGGTGTTTTATAATAACATACCTCATATTTGTGAATGTATATGCGTATGATATGAAATATAAACTACCACCTTGTCAGATATGATAAGTATATGATATCAGCTGTTTATGGCAAAGAAGGACTCTGCAAGCGGATATTGCTAAGCCCGGGTCACATAAGTCTTAGGCTAAAATCATTTTGAGCCTAGAGCAGGCACATTTAATTTCGTAATCGTACCATCTGATCTGACCTGTTGATATGATCTCTATTCATACGATCTTATTGCATCTTATCATTGTTATGTCACACGATAATAGTTATGGGATGTGAGGTCATGTAAAGTGAACTTTTGATATATGAATTCTGTTTACGATATATTGTGAAAATGTAACGTGAGACGACATCATGTGAAATTTTGTGATGTGATGTGATGTCAGGTCACGCGAAAATTTGGAAATTTTCAAAGATTCGGTTTTTGATCGCCATATCTCTCTTTCGAGTCAAAAACCACCAACCTCATAAAAGTTTTGATGAACGCTCTATATTAGATTTTACTTATGTTAAAACACACATCTCAGAGAAAATGTATTGAGTTTGTGTTTGGATATGACGTTCCGCCATTATTCTGAGTTTGTAAAACCTCATGTTCAAGCGTGACCATAATTCTTAAAGCGAACCATACAGGTAGCCGTAACTGAACTCGATGCGTAACTCTTACTGTAATCAAATTAACGGCATCGAAAAATACTGTTTTATTTTCATTTTAGCCGCTATTTTGTGAATATTCTTGCTATATTATAATTTACAACCATCGCTATTTCCTCACTTCTTCTTCTCTGTGTCAATCTATTTTCTTCTCACGCTATCATTTTCTTTTTTTCAACTATCTTTTTTTATTGCTTTTTATTTTGCACTCCTTTTATTTCCTTTTGCTCCCCTTTTTACTAAAATTTTCTATTTGTCTACTTCTCTTATCTATTCTTATCTATTCGTTCCATGAACACTTACTGAGCTTTTCCTTTATTGCCTGTTGCTGTCATGTAAATTCAATTACTACTAGTTTCAGGTTAGCTCTATTCCTACAGGGTGTTGATATCACAAAGTGCGTCTTACATTTACATTTCATTATTTTACATTAATATGTTGCGTTTCGCTGTATATGACTTACGTGACAGTGATCCGGTGTGCTATGGCATTTATGCGCTTTATTGACTTTGCATACAAAATGAAAATGCGACTGTTGATCTCCCTTTGCAAGGCTTAAAGCGAAAAAGTTAAAATGCAAATAGTAAAAATCGAATACTTTGCAGTTTCCTTCATTGAGACGTCTGGAGTAGCGCTACATGCACTGATCCTTTGAACTTTTGAAGGTTTGAGTGTAAAGTAATATTTTTTACTTATTAAAATGGGCTTTAAATTGTCAGCATAAAATCTTTAAAATATTCGGTATTTGTCGCAATTTGGAAAGCGTTTTGAAAGACTTTTAAAAGCTCATAAAGCCGCTGACAGCCAATCTTTGAAAGTTCTCGGTAGTGAACATCAATAAAACGAGCAGGTCCACTCCACACTTTTTTCGACTGTACGAAGCGCTGTGAGTTAACGAGTGTTTTAAACCCCAAAAAGCTCTTGCACTTTGGAAATTTGAAAAAGAATATTCTTATTACGGAAGCATTGCTATAACACACGGCTAGAAATCCAATGTCACTGATCAAGTTCAGTTGAACGAACCTAAAAATATTCCCTACAATTTGGATTAACACATATAACAACGAGCCGGACCCGTGCGGCATCTTGCGCACCAATATAAAGTTCCTTATTAAATATTAACAGAAATCGGCTGTTCTATCAATCAATTAAAACTTACAGGCTTGCGCTGCCATCTGGCAATAATAGCAACTGCCGTAATGCAGTGCAAATATTCACAATAGTGCCATAGTACAGTAGATTTCTTTGTATGCTCACAATCGTTTTTTTAACAATTATTAATAAAATATAGCTAAACAAAGCATTACGACCAATGTCCAGGCTGGCTATAGCCCGAATCTCCATATTTACAACCAAAACTTTATTTATAGATTGGATTCCAAATAAGAGCGAAAAGGGACCGTACATAAAGCAGTCAATTAGAAATATATATATAATTTTAAAACTTTCAGCATATTCCAGAAATGTTTTATTACGATTATTCTTGCCCTAAATTTATTTAAAAAATATATTTGCTCTTTAAGTTAAACGAAATTGATCAAAGAAATCTAGCGAGCTTTTGAAAATGCATCGGGCTTTTGATAATGCGCCGAGCTTTTGAAGGAATTTGTAGCAAACATCGGTATTTTAAACCTATACGCTATCATTTTTTATTACAGTACCTCTTGAAAGTCAAGAGAATTTGAAAGTAAGCACTTTAAACAGAATCTCTTCAAGTGACGTATCACGTCGAAGCTTTTGAGAGCTTTCCTAGTATATGCTACTAACAAATTATTAGCATCAATCTAAGTTTTGACTACAGTTCAGCGTTTAGATTTAGTTCTGACCTACTGCCACTTAAATTCTCTTTACCTAGAAAGCTTTCGAAGTTATACAGATTACATGAAAACTAACTTAAAAGCATTAAAGCTCTGAAGGATTGAAGGCTGCTATTCCACAAAACAAAATAGTGACTCAGATTTTTGCATCAATAGGTCGCTCCAAAGTTTTTCTTGTTGGAAGAGTCCAAGTAATTCATTCCAATAGCTTTCAGAAGGTATCCTAAGATATTCATGTTTTCACATACATATTTTCGGTAACTTTTAAGATTTTACAAATTCTAGTTGCATATTAATAAACTTGCTTCCTTATCTTTACTTGTATTACATTTCTAGCTAGTTTTTGTATATCTTGCCTCTCATTACCTCTCTATTTGCTAAACAACAAACATCCTACATATTTGCCTTTAGGTAAATATGATTTTGTTTTTCTAGTTGTTTTTGCTTGTGTCAAATAGTATCCCAAATCTTGTTGTTGCTTTTGTGCTTTTGCTCTGCTGAGATTTTCCTTTAAAATCCTTTCAGCCAATTTGTTAACAAGAAAACCGAAAAATTGTAGCAGCTTTTTGGGTGCAAGGCATTTAGTGTGCATTAAAAGGAATGTATTCAGAAGCAAAGAATCCATTCAAATAAACTAGAAATTGCAGTTGTAAACACACACGTATATATGTATATATCAGCACAAATATACACTCTGTATACGCTTATACACATGTCCAAGTTGATTGGCAAACAATTTGCAGAACAACAATTAAAGCAGCTCGTCTCTCATCTTTGCCCATTGACTTTACCTCTCTTCTTAGCCTTTCAAGTTGTTTTGCTCTTTATAACTGTGTGCTTGCAGTTGCACAATACTTTGGTTTTCTGTAGTTTGTTGTTGTACGTAAAATTATACTTTAGAGAATTAATGGCGTTGCTGCTTCCAAAATTTCGAAAGCTGAACTATCAGTTCAATAAATCTTTAGAAAAGTTTTTGCGTATGGTCGCGCCATTTTAGGTATTGATGTGTTGAAAATATGATTTTATAATTTTTATGTGGAAAGGACAAACACGAGATTTTGAAATCTGCAAAAGATTATCATCAATAGAATCGATCGATCAAATGAGTCAAAAGCTGGATATTAATGATTCTTACGGTCTCGATAGTGCAATCCGTTACGAGATGCACTGTCTAGCCCATTTGACATGTTGAGTAGCGCAGAAAGACAGTGTCTGTCCAAATCTCGTAGCCAGTTCATGCGAGGGGCTTGGAACCCGCAACATGAATTAACTTCAGTAAGAAGAAAGCAAGCAAAATAGTACTTCACTTCCGAATACTATAATGGGAAGCGATAAGTTTAGCGTATGTACCTAGATGTCCGGCCGCTTATAAATTAATGCACCCGTAGTTCATATCCTTGAAAATGTCGGGGTCGTTGACATGCGCCAAAGGAAATGCGGCGAACGCGACATGGCATGGAAACAATCAGGACTTGAGACGGCGTCACCACAGTGTGTCGTTCCGGCAGCAAATCATGAAAGAGGAATGTTAACGCCCTCTTAAAAGCTATTCACCATGATAAGTTTCGCTGAACTCCGTGGAGAGATGGATCACGCTTGAGCTTATGCTAAGGAACGCTTCTTTGACTGGATGCTTGGCAAACTGTCAACACAGTACTACAGGGTTCGAAGGATTAATAATGCTGTATACTGTGAATTACATAACCTAAAACTATATGATGGCGTCCGAGCATGCACGCGGGTACTACAATGATATTCACAAATGTCTTGGCAATAGCGGAGCAATGAAGCGCACCATATTATAGAATTGAGAGTGGCGTGTACTGTGAAGTGCATACATTAAAACTATGAGGAGAACGAGCAGGGATGTGGTACGTGGTAACCAATAAAAAGAGATACAGACAAGGGGAAGAGCTACGGGTCTTTGTGAGGACACAGTGCCCTTATGTCACCGCCTCTTACCCGAAAAATAACGAAAAACACTGTATGGTCCCAGCCCGATCACGTGGAGCAATTTGATATGACTACGTTGAATTTCTAGTCATCCAACACCCTCCTTCCGTGTGAACTTTGGAAAGCCTTGGCCATAAAATAAAAAGATGTTTCAATAGTATTAGAATCAATGAATGCATAGATTAAAATATAACCATCCAAATATGTTTATTTAAGTTATGAGGATACAAATTTTGTGCCTAATCTTAGGCGCAAATTTTGTATCCTCATAACTTAAATAAACATGATGGTTATATTTAATCTATGCATTCATTGATTCTAATACTTATGAAACATCTTTTTTATTTTATGGCCAAGGCTTTCAAAGTTCACCGGAAGGAGGGTGTTGGATGACCTAGAAAATTCAACGTAGTCATATCAAATTGCTCACACGTGAATCGGGCTGGGACCATAACAGTGTTTTTTCGTTATTTTTCGGGTAAGAGGCGGTGACATAAGGGGCACTGTGTCCTCACAAGACCCGTAGCTCTTCCCTTGTCTGTATCTCTTTTTATTTGGTACCACGTACCCATCCTGCTCGTTCTCCTCATAGTTTTTTAATGTATGCACTCACAGTACACGCCACTCTCAATTCTATAATATGGTGCGCTCTCATTGCTCCGCTATTTGGCCAAGACATTTGGAATTATCAGTGTAGTACCCGCGTGCATGCTCGACCGCCATCATATAGTTTTAAGGTATGTAATTCACAGTATACATCATTATTAATCCTTCGAACCTGTATTACTGTGTTTGACAGTTGCCAAGCATCAGTCAAAGAAGCGTTCTTTAGCATAAGCTCAAGCGTGATCCATCTCCACGGAGTTCAGCCGCAACTTATCATGGTGAATAGCTTTTAAGAGGGGCGTTACATTCCTCTTTCATGATTGCTGCCGGAACGACAACACTTGGGACGCCGTCTCAGTCCTGATGTTTCCATGCCATGTCGCGTTCGCCGCATTTCCTTTGGCGCAATGTCAACGACCCCGACATTTTCAAGGATATGAACCTACGGTTGCATTAATTTTAGCGGCCGACATTCTAGGTACATACGCTAAACTTATCGCTCCCATTATAGTATTCGGAAGTGAAAGTACTATTTTGCTTGCTTTCTTCTACTGGAAGTTAATTTCATGTTGCGGGTTCCAAGCCCCTCGCATGAACTGGCTACGAGATTTGGACAGACACTGTCTTTCTGCCGCTACTCAACATGTCAAATGGGCTAGACAGTGCATCTCGTAACGGATGCACTATCGAGACGTAAGATCATTATATCCAGCTTTGACCTCATTTTGATCGATCGATTCTATTTGATGATAATCTTTGCAGATTTCAAATCTCGTGTTTGTCTTTCCACATAAAAAATTTATAAAATCATATTTTCAACTACATCAATACCTAAAATGCGCCGACCATACGCAAAAACTTTTCTAAAGATTTATTGAACTGATAGTTCAGCTTTCGAAATTTTGGAAGCAGCAACGCCATTAATTCTCTAAAGTATAATTTTACGTACAACAACAACTACAGAAAAACCAAAGTATTGTGCAACTGCAAGCACACAGTTATAAAGAGCAAAACAACTTGAAAGGCCTAAGAAGAGAGGTAAAGTCAATGGGCAAAGATGAGAGACGAGCTGCTTTAATTGTTGTTCTGCAAATTGTTTGCCATCACTTGCATGTGTAATAAGCGTAATACAGAGTGTATATTTGTGCTGATATATACATATATATGTGTGTGTTACAACTGCAATTTCTAGTTTATTTGAAATGGATTCTTTGCTTTCTGAATACATTCCTTTTAAATGCACACTAAATGCCCTTGCACCCAAAGACTGCTACAATTTTCGGTTTTCTTGTTAACAAATTTGGCTTGAAGGATTTTAAAGGAAATCTCAGCAGAGCAAAAGCACAAAAGCAACAACAAGATTTGGGATACTATTTGACACAAGCAAAAACAACTAGAAAAACAAAAATCATATTTACCTAAAGGCAAATATGTAGGATGTTTTGTTGTTTAGCAATGAGAGGTTAATGAGAGCAAGATATACAAAACTAGCTAGAAAATGTAATACAAGTAAGATAGGAAAGCAGTTTTATAATATGCAACTAGAATTTGTAAAAATCTTAAAAGTTACCGAAAATATGTATGTGAAAACATGAATATCTTAGGATACCTTCTGAAAGCTATTGAATGAATTACTTGGGACTCTTACAACAAGAAACTTTTGCCGACCTATTGATGCAAAAATCTGAGTCACTATTTTGTTTTGTGGAATAGCAGCCTCAATCCTTCAGAGCTTTAATGCTTTAAGTTAGTTTTCATGTAATCATGTATAAACCTTCGAAAGCTTTCTAGGTAAAGAGATTTAAGTGGCAGTAGGTCAGAACTAAATCTAAAACGCTGAACTGTAGTCAAACTTAGATTGATGCTAAATAATTTTGTTAGTAGCATATACTAGGAAAAGCTCTCAAAAGCTTCGACTTGATAACGTCACTTGAAGAGATTCTGTTTAAAGTGCTTAACTTTCAAATTCTCTTGACTTTTCAAAGAGGTACTGTAATAAAAAATGATAGCGTATAGGTTAAAATACGATGTTTTGCTACAAATTCCTTCAAAGCTCGGCGCATTATCAAAAGCCGATGCATTTTCAAAAGCTCGCTTAGATTTCTTTTGATCAATTTCGTTTAACTTAAAGAGCAAATATATTTTTTAATATAATTTAGGGGCAAGAATATCGTACATAAAACTTTCTGAATATGCTGAAAGTTTTAAAACATTATATATATTATTTCTAATTGCTGCTTTTTATGTACGGGTCCCCTTTTTCGCTCTTATTTGGAATCCAAATCTATAAATAAAGTTTTGGTTGTAATATGGAGATTCGGCTATTAGCGAGCTTTGGACAATTTTGTCGTAGTGCTTTTGTTTAGCTATATTTTATTAAAATAATTTGTTAAAATAAACGATTGTGAGCATACAAAGAAATCTATTTGTACTATGGCACTATTGTGAATATTTGCACTGCATTACCGGCAGTTGCTATCATATGCCAGATGGCAGCGCAAGCTGTAAGTTTTAATGATTGATAGAACAGCTGATTTCTGTTGATATTTGATAAGAACTTTTATATTGGTTGCGCAAGATGCGCACGGGTCCGGCTCGTTGTTATATGTTTTAATCCAAATTGTAGGGATATTTTTAGGTTCGTTCAACTGAACTTGAATCAGTGACATTGGATTTTCTAGCCGTGTGTTTTAGGCAATGCTTCCGTAATAAGAATTTCTTTTTTCAAATTTTCCAAAAGTGCAAGAGCTTTTTTGGGGTTTAAAACATCGTTTAACTCACAGCGCTTCGTACAGTCGAAAAAAGTGTGGAGTGGACCTGCTCGTTTTTATTGATGTTCACTACCGAGAACTTTCAAAGATTGGGCTTTCAGCGGCTTTATGAGCTTTTAAAAGCTTTCAAAAAGCTTCCAAATTGCGACAAATACCGAATATTTAAAGATTTATGCTGACATTAAAGCCCATTTTAATAAGTAAAAAATATTACTTTACACTCAAACCTTTCAAAAGTTCAAAGGATCAGTGCATGTAGCGCTACTCCAGGACCGTCTCAATTGAAGGAAACTGCAAAGTATTCGATTTTTACTATTTGCATTTTACTTTTTCGCTTAAGCCTTGCAAGGGAGATCAACAGTCGCATTCATTTGTATGCAAAGTCAATAAGCGCATAATGCCATAGCACACCGGAGTCACTGTCACGTAAGTCATATACAGCGAACGCAACATATTAATGTAAAATAATGAAATGTAATGTAAGACGCACTTTGTGATATCAACCCCTGTAGGAAATAGAGCTAACCTGAAACTAGTAGTAATTGAATTTACATGACAGCAACACAGGCAATAAAGGAAAAGCTCAGTAAGTGTTCATGGAACGAATAGGATAAGAATAGATAGAGAAGTAGACAAATAGAAAATTTTTAGTAAAAAGGGGAGCAAAAGGAAAATAAAGGAGTGCAAAATAAAAAGCAAATAAAAAAGATAGTTGAAAAAAAGAAAATGATAGCGAGAAGAAAATAGATTGACAAAGAGAAGAAGAAGTGAGGAAATAGCGATGGTGTAAATTATATATAGCAGAATATTCACAAAATGCGGCTAAAATGAAATAAAACAGTATTTTTCGATGCGTTAAATTTGATTACAGTAAGAGTTACGCATCGAGTTCAGTTACGGCTACCTGTATGGTTCGCTTAAGAATTATGGTCACCGCTTGAACATGAGGTTTTACAAACTCAGAATAATGGCGGAACGTCATATCCAAACACAAACTCAATACATTTTCTTCTGAGATGTGTTGTTTTAACATAAGTAAAATCTAATATAGAGCGTTCATCAAAACTTTTATGAGGTTGTGGTTTTGACTCGATAAGAGAGATATGGCGTCAAAAACGAATCTTTGAAAATTCCAAATTTTCGCGTGACCTGACATCACATCACATCACAAAATTTCACATGATGTCGTCTCACGTTACATTTTTCACAATATATCGTAAACAGAATTTCATATATCAAAAGTTCACTTTACATGACCTCACATCCCATAACTACTATCGTGTGACATAACCAATGATAAGATGCAATAGATCGTATGATAAGAGATCATATCAACAGGTCAGATCAGATGGTACGATTACGAAGATTAAATGTGCCTGCTTCTAGGCTCAAAATGATTTTAGCCTAGAGACTTTATGTGACCCGGGCTTGGCAATACCGCTGCAGAGTCCTTCTTTGCCATAAACAGCTGATATCATATCTTATCCTATCTTGACAAGGTGGTAGTTTTATATTTCATATCATACGCATATACATTCACAATATGTGGTATTTATTTCATAGAAAACACCATTGAACGCATACTCAGCAAGCTATTACAGTGCGTCCTTCAGCTAATAGTAAGTACTAGCTACTGTGGGAAATCACATGGGTACATATATGTAAATCCATATACCCACATCTACCTCATATTAATCAGACTACAAGCAAGATGTATCTGCCTTGGATTTACTCTCTTTTGTGAACGTTAGTATCTTAGCGCTTTCTGGCTACAGCCAGGTATCCACAAGGAAGATGTTCATACTTACGCAGTAAGTACTAGTCCCTACAGCTTCGACAGAGTCGTTCGCTGGGATTATCATGCGTTCGTCGTGTACTTTCATTGGACTGTTCTCTGTCGTTATACTTCGACTAGTGGACTTGAAGAGAGACACTTGAGATTGGTAAGAAGCCTAGTTCGGTTTTCATTTATGCGAGGTAAAGTTTGTCGAGACACCTCACAGGTGGGTTCTAGTGCCCATCTGACTTGTGCTTTCTCGGCAAACAAAGGCATGAGAAAGTGTGCGCACGTGACAAGAGGAGGAGGATGTGCCTTAGAGGCTACTTCGTTTACCGACTGTTTGCATACTGTTACAACCTTTGAGGTATATCTTCTACTTTGAAGGTCTTAAGGCTCAAATTTTGATCCGGCTGCTGTGGATGCGTTAGGGCCATTCTGGTCCTGTCCTCGACATGCTGTTCAAGTCAATTTACCCTCTAAATAACTATGAGCTATTTAACATCAAGTGAGAGTTCGAGCTTACCGCGTTAATTGCGGCGGTTTAAAAGGCCATATTTTGTAGCGTCTGGTGAATAGACCTATTTCCGTCTTCGTCGCTTGTAGGGGACCAGTATTCTACGAGGATTAATGCCGTACGCAGCACCCTCGCCTAGAGTCTGAAGATGCTTTCCGGTTGCCGTTCGAGCGACGGCATCGGCATAAGCGATAACTTGGCAACCGATTCTTATAGCTTTAAAAATAAGGTATTCACCGTTAGGTTCCACAGTAGAGCGGGACAGTACACATCCTTCGGTAATATCACTGGAAGCGTGCCGGATTATCGCGGGGTCTCTTCAACATACATATGGATAGTTCTTCTCGTTAGAGGTTGCTCCACGAATTTCACAGTTGGCAGGTGTGACTTCTATTTCAAGAAAGATGCTAAGAGTGAAGTCCTCAAAGGCAGTCCCTTTTCTATCCTAGTAGTGATATCGTGAAGGCTGCCTCTACGATTTTTTAGTTTTTCTATGTGTATGTTACTCATAGTGTGTATATCCACAAGCTTTTCCAGGGCTTTGAGGAAAAATTACTTACGGATTACTTATTACTAAGGCCGGAAGGGCACCTTCAGGTATGATACTATCTTTGCCTCTGTCCTTCTTTTTGGAATATGGCAGAGCTTATACAGCCATTATATGGTACATTAGTACACTTTCCACTTGCAGTTCTGCTATACTATCGCGACCAGATAAAATGGGGTCGAAGAATTTTATGGGCCCATTCGACCTTGTGAGGGGAGATTAAAGGCCCATGGAGGCTGCTGATAGCTCCTTGGTGCAGCCAGGAAAGTGCGTGTTCATTAAAAACCTTCACAAACACTCAATACTTGCTCAATATTTTATGCTCTGCAATTCTTAAACCGTTAATTTTTATACTCTTACAAATAATTTCCGTACACAGACATGTGAATTTCTTTATTTTCTTAATCCATTGCACAACTCAGCTCTTTTAGTTTTACCAACTTCTTTTTTCCTTATTTTTTGCGCACCTACACCGCGTTACTCACTGTCAAGCTACCAAACCGAAACCTCAACCGAAGGCCCAACCATCAGAGCGAGTAGCCTACACATAAGTAACGCAAGAAACCATATAACATATTCTTTGTGGTTGGCAAGTGTAGTTAACATAACAATGAATGTATCAGAAAAAGTAGGCATATTGACCTAGCCGAGCTGAGCTGAAGGCATACCACCTTCAACACAGCCTTCAATCCCTTTTCTTGCTGTCCTTTTGAGTCAACATTACGCTCCACTGAGCAAGAAGCAGTGAAGGGTCTGCAAATGGTGGCAATGTCTTGCCTTAACCTATTTGTTCGTTGGTGTTTGAGTATTTTTGTTTCTTATTTGCTCGTTTCTCTCATCTCACTCTCTGCTTATCCGCTTGGTTTTTTCTTTGCTTACTGCTTCTGTTGCATTATGCAATTGCTGCAGCTTAAATATCGTAAAATGCAGGCGACATAAAAAATTGAAGGCGTAAAATGCAACAAAGCAAATTGAAAAGAAAAGCAAATGCGAAAATGTTAAATCCTAAATCAAATGAATAAAGCCGTATGCTCTACTTCCCCTTCGGTCCGGCCTTGCGGACTGAATAAATTGCTGGTGTCGCACATTTGTGAGAATTTATTATTTTTTCTAGCACAAAGGTCCAATATTAATATATTGTATGTGTAATGTATTTGTTATACAAAACTCCGCTGCAGCAGTTCTTACCTCAATCCTCGATAGTATAGTGTTTAGTATCCCTCAACCTCAATTTTATTCAGCCAGCACTGTTCCATTCACAAATACTTACCTCTCGCACTGCCACAGCTTCTCTGCAGTCCACATTCATTGCTGCTGCTTATCCCTTTACCTAACCTATTCTTAACCTTCCCGTACCTCTTTTCCTCATACGTACGCGCTCACTCAAAGTCGCTGTCATCACTGCGTTCAATGTTCATTGCATTTGCATTCTGGTTAATTAAATGCCAGGCAACTCACTGCTATACCCAGACATACTTTGCTCATCTCGTTCCTGCATACATCATGCGACATTAAGCTGACAGTTTTGTTAAGTTTTATGTTTGCTTTGTTATATTTTTTAGGGTTAGAGTTTTGTTGGCTCTTAGCTTAATGTGTTATGTGAAGTTGAATCTGATAATCAATTTTAGAAGGGACATATGAAAGGACATATTCACCTTTATTGTCATTGTCGTCGTCGACATCGCCGTCGTTTTTCAGTCGACGTCACATCGTATCGACGTCGTCGTCACTTCGACACCAAATCGGTATTGGCTAAGCTTGTTGATACGACGACGACAACTTATCGATAAAACGAAGGAAAAATATACCATCTCTGCCATTTCTGGATCAGCTGTTAGTTTTTTTACTATTTCTGTATCTTTTCGTGATTTGAGATTTGTTTAAATATTTCATTTCAAGATTTACAAAATGTTTTATAACAGTAGTGCGAGCTGTAGTGACGAAATAATAAAGAGGAGCTTAGACTCAATAGAAAAAAAATCGAATAACTCCGATTTTTTCTAGCCCATCTACAAGACCTCGAATTGTTGCGCACTCGTTATTTTCATTTTGAGTATCTAAAAAACAATGCATATTAGATGTTTGTATATTTAATTAATTAAAAAAGAAATGTTTTACTTACAAATTTTCCTTCTGTCGTCAGTAAAAACCGCGTCGACAGAAATGCGTCTGTGAGGGCCGCGACGACAGCAAATTTGCTTAGTCCAATACCAAACATGTGTCGATAGCCGTCACTAGTTATCGAAAACGACGATGGCAATACGATTTAACATGTCGTCGTGAGACGTCGTCGTTCAGTGACGACGACGACAATACAATAAGGTGATTGTCACAGAGATATGAAATGCGGTGGATTCACAACGGTAGAGTGACTGTCAGACCGATCGGAAATTACTCACAGCCTCGTCAAGTGTTCTAGTAGTCTAGTGACTAACCAAGTCATGAACATGTGAGGATTGAACTTTTGAAAACGTTGGCAATAAGTCTCTCGCAAAGAAGAACTAGTGCCAGCGGTTTTGTTACTCGAAGCTCACAGGTTTTTAGAGACTCCGCTTTTGACTAACGTCAAAATCGTACTGCGCCAGAAGTTGAAGTGTCAAATCATATTAAAAGTATCAATCCGGCCGGCACCTGTTTGGTTCCGCATGAGTGCAACTAATGCTTGAAACACATGCCCTGAGGCCGCGAAATAAACTCGACGAACTTCGCATTGTCAAAATAGAATCATCGTAATTACATGAAGGTGAACACATGAAAGCGAAGAGCGAAATTTACGCGACGTCATTTTGCGACGATAGATTTATTTCTATCGTCGCCGCCGGGCGATGACGACAACATCCCAAGGGTTGGCAAGGGAGGTATATCAAAGACGTGTTTCGGTATCATTATTAATAAACCGCCAACTATTGATTAGTAATATTAAAAACTAAAAGGTGATTAGCACAACATTTGCTAAATTTTTGTTTTTCAATCAATATTTTCAACTAACCGGGTACGTGCGCTGCAAAATTAAACTCATGCAAGCTTATGGAAACGTACGTAAGGTGCGCGTATACATGTAAACTGTATTTTTAAATAAAGGTTATAATATTAATGTTTGGGCGTATTTTAGCAGTCAAGTGCTAGCAAAAATTAAAAAAGTTTAATGTTTCCATCTTTATTTTTGAATATGGCCACTCTGAATAACAGCGTCAATTTCGCCCGGCATTGTGTTTTAAGTAGACTAAATGTCTGGCGTATTTGAAAATGTCATCGCCGACGCTGCGTATATCGCCGTCGCTCGTATTGTGTTTCAAGCATAAGGCAATAACTTTCATTTGTGCCAAAAAGAGTATTGTAGAGTTTAAATTGTTAGTTCTAGTACTCGTTCAAATGAAATCGAAAACAGCTGGTTCGTTTGTTATAATTATTTATTATTGTTCGCAAAATGTTATAGGTTCACAAAAATGTATTTTCCACAGCTAAAGTAAAACGCGATCGCAAAACGAAATGATTGAAAATTAAGAGTGCGAAGCCTTTTTACAGTCTGCGCCAGAGCAAAATTATTTAAAGCATCCTGTTAAGAAATGGTATACCATGCAAATGCGCAAAAAAGAAAGAGACAAACATAGTTCTTCAGTTATACTACTATTACATGGTAACGAAAGTTTAAAAGTGAAAAGGAGTTGCCATACAGTTGTCTTATAAAATACTTCAATATGTCCTACAAGAATACTGACTATCATATGACTATCATTTGATTGTCAGCAATGTCAACCTAACGATCAGCGCCTCATACAAACTTTCTATCACAAACTTAAGGGGACTTGTGCAAATGTGATGTAAACAACTGTGTACGTGTGAGTTTTTGTCTCCTTCTTATACACCAACATCGCCTACTGATTAGTATATAGCCGTACTGCTCACTCTCATTCCTTTCCTGGATCAGTGCTGACACTTTAACTATCAAAAAGTGTCATAAATGATAGTTTACTGTAGATATCAGGTTTGACTGTTATCTATCATAAATGACCATTGTTATATTCCGCCAAAATGAACAATGCTTTTTGCTTTTTATTTACTTTATTTCATTACGTTTTTAAATTGTACATGATAAAAGCATACGTGTTTCTTATTTGTTTAAAATAACTAGTTTTATAAGAATTCGAGTTCAGAATGTTCAATTTAAATTCAGAAAATAACAAAACAGAAGAGCGTTTTCCTCATGCGGACACACATTAAAATGAATCACAACTAACCACTATTATTTTTCGCGTATCAATTTTTTGAGTGCGCCCCATACATTCCGACAGCTTTTGGTATTTTTAATATTATTTTTCTTTTAGCATGAAGCTTTGAAATGCTCTCTTTTTTCATTTTAAACTTATTTTTTATATGGTTTTCGTCGGTTTGAAAATGGCGGCACTTTTAAAAAATAACAAAACAACGTGATAATCATTTGATTGTCATATGACAGTCCAGTAGTGACACCATGATTAATCGGATAAACTGTTCTCGCATACATAAATTCCGTGAGAATTATGTATCTGTCTCACATTCATATGGTATCTGCTGTATGTTCTTTTGTTCTGTACCAGTGTCCGAAGCTTTCCCAGTTTGAGTCCTTTTTCATTATTATAGGCTGTCGTTGGGAACATGCGGACATGCGTGAGCGATCAAAGGAACATACATAAATTTGAGTATCATGTTTACGTCATCGCAGGATCAGCATTGTCAATTACAAGTGTGAGTGTATTAGTAAAACTATCAGCGATTCTTGTAGGTTATGCTATAATATCTTGCTACGTACAGTATCCTGTTGCCAAATATTTTATTTTAATATTCAAACAAAAAATACAAAAAGCAACAAAACAATATCAATTCAAACATGCATATTTTTGAAACAATCACTTATACTGGAAACAGTTAAACGTAGCTCCCCTTTTTCATGAATGGACAAAGAGCGAACGTTTTTCTGCTCTTGTACACAATCTCTTTTCTCTTAAGTCTGTAGAACTGAGCTCAAAGCTCTTACGTCAGCTGTCCTGTAATGTGTTAACAATAAGCTATATATATATATATGTAAGCAATTTTGTAACACTTTTGACGTTTAAATTTCTTCTCATATACATTTAATCAGATGTTACTATGTGGCACAGGTTTAAGAAAGTTGAAAAAGACACGTGGCGATATGGATTTTTCGTTTCTTTGCCATTTTTTAGAAAATGCCTATTGAATTTAGAGTATGTAACGGAGATAGTCTTTACATTTAGCGTTCGTTCATGAGCTAGGTGCTAAAGTTCGTGAATATCTATTTCAATAGTTCTTAGAGTTTTCGAAGTTCGTACTATTATTGAAAAAATTAGTGAACTTGTAAAGCTGTGTAAATCTTCCCCAAGAAAAGGCTTCAGTCGGTAGTGTTTCCTTCTAATCACACTGTAGCATCTTGCAAAGGCTTGTGTGGGTCCCTAGTTTTTCACGCAATCGCATATGTATTTACGTTCTGAGAGGGTTTCCATGATTTCATATCGACCATGTTTTGAGAGCATTATTTCAAGACTCCAACATCTCCCACTTATCGTTTAAATCAACTGTCGGTATTAAGGTATAAAAGCGATACCAATTTTTATCAGACAGTCGGAGTCGCGTAGTTAGCCCAGTACCATCTTATTAAAACTGGTTTCAAATCCTATAATAGCAACGGGCCGAGTGGCCCAAATCAAACCAGTTTATAGCTGCTGACATTTGAATTAACATCTCAAAGCTATGCATTAAAATTCTATGTGATCCTTATCAATACTTCATCAATTTATATATTATTACTTCTGTAAACTTATTGATTCCTCCATTTTCTAAAGTCTACTCATCAAATCTGTATTCATATTCTCTACAATCGCGTCAACTGCCTTTTCCTTTGACCTTTTTACGCGCTTTTATATATCTTGTCGCCTACACTTAGCGTCCATTCTGCTATTCATGACATAAGCCATAAGCATGTAATTTTGAAATATATGGTCTTCCTCTGCTCGTACTCTGAACCCATTGTTGTCCTTTGTTGTGTGTTGGAGACATCCACTTCCAACAGTTGGGACATTGGCTGTCGCTTTCACCACTGCAAAGAGTTCAATAATGTGTTTTTTTTCTTCTTCTTTGATATCAAATCATCCATGAGTACGATATTTTTTCTCTCCTCTTCATGACGTCTTCTTATTAACTGCACATTATATTTTTCTTTTATTTACTTCTATTTTTGAATTTTCATACGCACTTCCTTTACAGCACTCAATATTACTTCCTTTGCTTTTTACTGCTCTACATTCTAATTAGTCGCATTCAAAATGCACTCCATTAATTTCTTATACTGAAGAGATTCCTGTCTTGACTGATGCCACTTTGTATATTTATTTATGTCAATACTAAGTTTTATGAGTCCACCTATTCCAAGGCGACGAGTCGGCTTTGCCTTATCCCCAAAGAGGGCAGACCACGGTTTCATCTGCCTACATAAATCTTCAAAAATAAATAATAGAAGGAAGCAAACGGAGAGAGATATTGAAATCGCATTAGTAGAACAGTACAACAAGTCAAATCAAAGTCGAGCAGCTAACAAATACACTAACGCTTCCGCATCCTTAATTACTTATCTCCTAAGCTACTTACGAGTTTGTGAAAAATATTGGCCATGAAATAAGCAAGTCTCAATGACGCCACACGTCGCTCATCACTCACTGGGTATAATGCGCCCACACGCTCATGACAACAGTAATTACTGCCGTACTGGGCCACACAAAGCGACAATGATTATAAAAAGAGAATTAAAAAAAGGTGGAGACACAAAATGTAGTATACTTTTAGGTGTCGCACCTCTTGCACTCGCATGTGATTTTGCAATATTCTCACTTGAACTTTGCTATTTATTTCTTAATTATTACCATCTTACACTTCTATATGGCTGAGTGCATTTGTTGTGTGCACTTGACACTTTTATGTAGCTAAACAAATATGTAGCTAAGATATGCAATAGCAAAACCAATCTACAACACATTCTATGCACATATGTGTGTGAGTGCATTGAAAAAGCACAAAACAATAAAGCAACATTGTTAACATGCGACGTCAATGCACACCAAAAGCACAGCGCCGAGACACTGCCACAGTATGGCTAGCTTCATGTTGTTGTTTTTGTTTGTTGTTGCATTTTTTCGTTTATTGTGATAAAATGCAAAGCTCGCCTTTTTGTACTATCACAAATACCTTGCACTAATAACAACACATCTCCTATTTTGCCTACATCAAAGACTTGTTATGTTGATGTTGATACCAAGCAGCACTAAGCCGGCTTCACTTCCACTATGCCCAGCCACCAACCAGCGCTATCAACTGCACCAATGTGAACCACTCTTGTGTTGCACTCTTCCCTCATACTTCTCGGTTGCCATCTGCTTATAAAAAATTTATAATGGCTAGCATCTTAACTAACGAAATGCTCATTCAAGCCAGTATTCAGCTAATTCTACTGCTTGCACACACTCTTTTGCACTCTTCCACTAACCTTTTTGCGCTCCAGCCTGAGCGCTTCCCATTACGTATTCATCGCCTAATGCTACACTTTGCTGTATTTATTCCTCCCTCTGCGATTTCATGCATCAGTTTTCAGTACACTTCGCCGTATCCTTTGCCTACATCTTTTTCACATCCCTTCTGTCCCCGTAAGAGTTATATTTTCTCATTTTATTCGAAGCAAATATTTTCAGCATCTTCGTTAGACGCTTCTTTGTATACCATTTGACATTTGTTGTCACTGTTGCTACTACTACCGCTGCCCTTCTGCTATCCCCGTTACCACGCACTTTCTTGAATGAGGTCACACTTTCTTCGCAGTCTGCACGTGACATGTGACCACTTTTTTCACTGCAACAAAACTTATACGCCTTTGTGTTCTCTTTTAGTGTGTCTCACATGCACTCAATAGTCCCAACGGCCAGTAGTTTTGCAAGCTGCCTTGATTTTGGTTGAGCTGCAGTGATGCTTAACATTTGCTTTGGTTCCTGATATTTCCGATTTTGTTCCCCCGTCTGCTTGTCTCTCGCACTCGCTCTCAAATGACACTTGCTTTGGCGTTTTCTTAGTGTCATTGCTTTTGTGGCTCATGACTTTTGCATTATTTTCATACTTGTTGTTAGTTACACTATGGCCTCGCATTGTTTTTCTGTTTTTTAGGCCCCTCTTCCCAGGAAGAATCAACAGTAAAGCACTCTTGTACGTTCTATTTAGTAACATTTTTTCTTCAGTATCTCTAGAGCCTCTGCGTCATGATCGACGTGAAGTGAAGTGATAAGATTGACTTTTTTGCTGACCGAGACCCCACAGAGCCCAAAACTTGTTAAAGCATCATGTTCTGGCTGCTTGATTTGTTGTTTCTGCCAGCCCTTTATACCAAACCTTACTAGCCTCCAAGGTATGTTAGTGAGACCTATCTTTTCTCCGGCAACAAACAACCTGGGTTCGCTAAGATCTCGTCCATCGGAGGCACCAAATGTGCATAGCAACATGTCAACAATTGCATCAGGGACCCTTAGTCCGAGGTAACTGATACATAATCGACCAACATAAAAAAAGTGGACTTCACCGGCCTTCGAAAACGTACTATAATATGGAATATGGTACATAGCATTTTAAACGAATATAACACGTGTTCACCTTGTATCCATCCGAATCTTTTACTAGCCTCTTATATATTAAAATATAACGTGTTGAAGCGATAGCAATAGGATAATCATATTCTTAGATATCGAGGCAGCACTTTGAACTATCGGATCAAAACAATGCCCATCGACACCGATGAACTAAGCGAATACCAATCTGTACTTAATGTCGCGGTATCGAAAAAGCTCTTGTGCCGCCTGAGTCTTGTCAAGGAGCGTAGCGAAAGAGCTTCTTGAACACCTAGGTCTTATCAAAGAGCTCGTAACTGGTTTTACAAGGTTGATTAAGACTCTAGATTAAGTGTATTCATTTAGCATGGGCTTATTGGTGCTCATATGAGAAAAATTTAGCTGCAAATTCGAAAAGGATAATGCACTCATCTTACAATTGACCAGCACATTGGGCAAAGTGGAAGAATTTTCATTGAATGGATCATATAAACGAGTCTCTTAGATCTGAAATATCTGAGTGTGGTAGGCGGAGCACGCTACCCCACACCACGACGGCCGTCGCCATGTTAAGGACTAGGCATTTTAGATCATTGTACGTAGAACAACCAATGAAATACCATGTACTCCAGTCTCAGACACAGTGTCACAGAGAGGTGGGTAGACCTACGGCAGCTGACACCTTACGTAAAATAAGTGTTTCCGTTCCTGCAATATCTAGCCATGGTAAGAAAGAAAAAGGGCCGAAAAACAAGCAACTTTCGTTGTTATGGTAGTATACGTTTTTTGCAACAGGGGATCTACGAGGACCTTAGGTACTAGAAGAGGAAATCAGCCTGACTTAAAACTCCTAATCAAAGAAAGCATCATGTTATTGCTGTATTGGAGTTGGATCAAGCGTTTTACTAGTGAATACTATACATGATGCAGTTGCATTCATAGACCTTAAGACCTTTTTGTGCAAAAGACGTTTTACGAGACGCAAGTTTGTCTTTGCCTGTATGCAGTAGCTAGCCATAGCAAAGCAGGGCTGCCTAATATGAAAAAAAGTAAAGTAAATAGCCAGCGGTAAGACATAACCATATTTATACTTCAACAAGCGCCACAGTCGCGTCCCAGATTGAACAGAGGCCAAGCAACAATAACAAATATGCAGACAGTATCAAAGAAGTGCCAGCCTTTGTGAATGCACGCCAGTGTTGTACATTTAATTAATTATTATGCAAGGCGACGCTACGTGTTGCTGTACAGACAAACGCAACAACAAGCACAAAAGAGAGGCAACAAGACGGCTGCAGGTGCAAACGAAAAAAGCAGAACACACATTCATTCACAATATAGGAGATATGTATAAGCAACAACAATCATGCAGAGACATAAACGCATCCAACACAAAAGAGAAAGGAACAATCGGGCATACATAGATGGGCGATTACGACGCACAACAGCATCTCATCAGCAAAAGTTGAAGGAATGTATTCTTCACCATATACGTCTCGCTACCGTACCGTTATGTGAGGTGATGATTGCAGCAGTAAGCTCTCCCTCTCATTCAACTCACACACATCGCACACTACAACAAATCAGCGCTTTATTGTTGGCACTTATTAGTATTCGTTTAGCTGACATGCAAGTGAGGGGTGACGATAGCGTTGTTATGTTCTTAAAAGGTGTTCATTTTTTATTGTGAATCATTTTTTGCATAATTGATTAAATGACCGCCTATAAAGGTTTTGAAAACGGTAATTTGTGTACTTTGTGTAAGAGCTGTGGCATTCTTAGCACGTGGTAAACATGCAAGAGGTGTAGAAAAAGCAGTTGCGAATGTGGAGGAGTGATTGCGTCATATGGAAGGCGTGTATAGCGTTGTAGAGGAAAATACAAAACGTATTATTTTAAAAAATTTAAATGCATTCTTGGTAACTGAAGGATAGGAAAGCAATGGAAGATTGCTGTATTTCTCAGAATTGGAATAATTTACTTTGTGTGATAATATCATTATCTGAGTATATATAATTGCATGCCTATGTTTGTTAAGAAGCAGCTTGGCCGCATTGTCACATTCCTGGGGTAGCTTAACCCAGCAAGATCTGCTTTATCAGCCTAGTATGAAATCAAGAGTATCCTGATATTGCATTCTCTGCGAAAATTACATCGTGCGGAGTTATTGATTCCAGCCAAGTGAGCCCTCCTTAATATCGTCCCGAACATAGAGGAATTGAGAGAGAAGATCCCAATCTCTCAACTCCCGAGGGATGATATCCTCAGCACATAGTATATGAGAAAGATATAAGATAGAACTGGAGACAAGGGTACGTGGGAAGAAAGCAGAATGAGAGCATTCAGCAGCTAAACAGTAATAGTATGGTATACCGATGGCTCGAAGACCCCAGAGGGGATTGGATCTGGAGTCTTTGGACCCAGAGCCAAAATATCATTACCCCTGGAGCATACCCGAGCATTTTCATGCGGAGTATTTGCCATAAGCCAGTGCGCGACTACCTTCAGCGCAAATACTCCAATGAGAAATTGCATACTCAGTGACAGCCAGGCCGCCTCAAGCCATCTCAGCATTTGAAATAAATCAGCGCTAGTCCTTGAGTGTGTGGAAAAGCTGACCAACTAGGAGCACACAATGAATTACTGTTGGCCTGGGTTCCAGGCCACAGGGGAGTCGAGGGAAACGAGCAGGCGGACAGCCTGGCAAGAGTGCAGCAACGATACGACTATTGGTCCTTGAGCCGTTCTGCCAGTAGGCCGCAGAAATTAGGCATCTATTGGCAGAAGAACAGGAAAAGAGGGAAGAACACTGCGTAATATGCCAGGCCTAAGACAATCTAGCTACTGTGTGTGGTTATTGCACAACTAGATACAGGGCATTTATAGGCCTCTCGAAAAATAACCTAGAACTCTAACAGCAATTCTTACAGGACACTGTAGACTGAACAGCCACATGCAAAAGCTGGGTATAATATCAAACAACACATGCCGGTTTTTGTGACAGATCAGCGGAACGGCGACCATATCCTCCTGGAGTGCGATGCAAATCTCAAGACGTAGAGCTAAGTTTATGGGCTCACCATGCCAGAGCATACTCACATCAAATCCCTCAAGCCAGGTGAACTGCTAGGTTCATCAGAGATGTCGGCTTGGATGAGGTGTTGTGAAGCAGATGAGGGCACATAGACCAATGGTCGCAGTGCGATCCTCAATTAATTATCTATCTATTGATTTCAAAGCGCCAAAACGACGTATCCTAATTAAAAAGGCTTATTATCTGAAATTATAGTCCTTTTCATTATCGGTCTTCTCTTTGAGGTGCGAAGACAATCTTTAGAAAGTAACGAATGGATGATTAATTAAGTATTCTGAAGAAGTGCTGATAATGACAATAAATAATATATAGCTACTTTTTTCTGTGAAACAGTTATGTCTACTGAAACAACTCTGTCTGTAGTAGAAACTATTTTGAAATCGGGAACTGTATAATGGAGGTCAACAACGGCGGCGACATCACACTGAATAACACATACCCAAGAGCAGCTATTACACGAGTCGGAATGACTACTACCACTGGTGGTATTCCAAATCACAGCTAAATTGTGAACTACCTAACAGTTTTTCCCCTAGCGATCTCAAATCTTTGCGCACAGGGAATTTTTTACATCAGTTAGAATTTTCGGATTACAAAAGGAGTTTACACCGGGAAACATAAAAAGATTGAGAGAAGACTTCAAAACATGGGTCTCGAATTGGCCGTCAGTAAGAAGAACAATCCAGTTTACTATTTTTGGTCAGAAAAGTCTCGAAACGAATAGGGTTTGTACTTATATGGACATACTACCACAGGAGGAAAGTCTATGCGCTTGAAAGAGCAGCTGGCGAAAACGTTGACACAGAAACCAGAAATTTGGCATTAAAATCTTGTAAATACGTAAAACTCTTTAAGGAAAATACCATTATACTTTTTCTACGAGTACTCATGTATGTAGTATTTTGCTATGTACCTATGTGGTGTGCTGGCGTACACAGTTGGGTATTGCTGGTAATCGAAAAAGACAAACTTTCCTTGAGATATTCTTCAACCAAAAACACTATAACATCCGGGTGAGTGTCGAAATCATAATTCGGTATAGTTTCTGTACTCCAGGCTTCATAGAAACCAGTTGGCATTACTTCTAGAGCCTTAAGTTTGTCACTCCGTTATAATTCTGAAAGTTTTCGGTGGGTTTGTAAGTAAGCCTGAAGAGGCTCCGTTTCAACTTTCGAATTCGTGTTAATTACGTCACCACCAGTGTATTGAGCGTAAGTTCCAAAACACATATGTTTGAGCACTTGCAAATAGTTGTTTATTTTGGTTTTTCGCATTTCGGCCAAGCTTATTGCCTGCCATATGCAATTGCAATATATTTTCGCAACATATGCAGCAATCAAAACGACAACCAACGACAATCACGAAAAAAACCGGCTACAACTGCAGAAAGCAAACAGCACCGGCGCTATATATGGAATGTGGGTGCAGCAGTTACAGCAAAAGAAAAAATATTTACCAACCAGTGCAGTAAAGAGATTACCTATGTCCATTGTTTTATATTAAACTACAAACAAAATTTGAAATTCGGGAAAGAGAGTGAGAGTGCCAGCAGGGTGTTAGAAATGTTATAGCAATAGCTGCTATAATGAAGTACATTTAAATGTGGGTTGACGTTTTTGTTGTGCCAAGGAGAGGAAGTATGTGAGTAATAAATATTACGGAGAACGAATTGCTGTGTTCAGACAGACTGAATTTTCTAGAAAAACGGTATTACCACCGCTTTAAATAAGTACGACGCGACCGGAAGTGTCGGAAATTCCCAGTGTGCATATTTAACTTAAGTGACGATAAGCTTTGGAGTCTTGTTATGCCAAATGCAATAATTGCAATGGTAAAAATGGTAGTGACAGCATAAAATGCACAACCATTCGGACAGTGACAGCCACAGGCGTTGCAAGGTCGCTTTTTACATAGTTTCGCTATTTTACAATGTCGACAGCCAAGTTTTCAGTCGTTGTTTGATGAGGGGAAGTTATGGCTGAGCCGGGGAGTTATATATTCAAGGATTTAAAAAATAAAGATGTTTTAGTTAAATTGTGTTTTTCGTTCTGATATTATCCTTTGTTTTTGTCGCAGATATATGGAAAATCCCTAGAGGCGAACTTATCTGCAAACTGAAGAGGTCCACAGTTCTATGTTTGACTGACTCTAACGAGAGACATTCATCATATCATAAAAGACGACCAAAGTCCACAGACCCAAGGATTCTAAGGTTAAAAATCGTTATCGAGGCAGTACCGGAAGGTGCTTATACCAGTTCGTACCGAATTCATGTGCAAAGGTTTGCTATATCTGTAACGCTTGTAAGCCTTCCTTAATGCTTTGAAATTAAACAAGTAAGGAAGGCTAAGTTCGGGTGTAACCTAACATACATACTCAACTGAGAGCTTTGGAGACAAATAAGGGAAATCACCATGTAGGAAACGAACCTAGGGTAACCCTGGAATATGTTTGTATGACCTGGGTATCAAATGGAAGGTATTAAAGAGTATTTTAAAAGGGAGTGTGCCATAGTTCTATATGTTGGACGCTTTTTCGAGAAATCGCCATAAAGGTGGACCAGGGTGACTCTATAAAGTTTTTGTACGATATGGGTATCAAATAAAAGGTGTTAATGAGTATTTTAAAAGGGAGTAGCCCTAAGTTGTCTATGTGAGGCGTTTTCGAGATATCGGCCAAAATGTGGACCAGGTTCACCCAGAGATCATCTGTCGGTTACCGCTATTTATTATATATGTAATGCCACGAACAGTATTCCTGCCATGATTCCAAGGGCTTTGATTTCGCCCTGCAGAACTTTTTCATTTTTCTTCTACTTAATATGGTAGGTGTCACACCCATTATACAAAGTTTTTTTCTAAAGTTGTACATGTGCGTCAAAAACCAATCTAATCACCATTTTTCATCCCTTTTTCGTATTTGTATAGAATTATGGCATTTTTTTCATTTTTCGAAATTTTCGATATCGAAAAAGTGGGCGTGGTCATAGTCAAATTTCGCCAATTTTTAATACCAGATAAAGTGAGTTCCAGATAAGTACGTGAATTAGTTTAGTAAAGATATACCGATTTTTTGCTCAAGTATCGTTTTAACGGCCGAGCGAAGGACACACGGTCGACTGTGTATAAAAACTGGGCGTGGCTTCAACCGATTCGCCCAATTTCACAGAAAACGTTATCGTCATAGAAGCTATGCCCTTACCAAATTTCACAAGGATTGGTAAATTTTTGTTCGACTTATGGCATTAAAAGTATTCTAGCCAAATTAAATGAAAAGAGCGGAGCCACGCCCATTTTGTAATTTTCTTTTATTTTTGTATTTGTTGCACCATATCATTACTGGAAATGATATTGACATAATTTACTTATATACTGTAAAGATGTTAAATTTGACTTTTAAAATTATTTTTGGGCGTGTTCGTCATCCGGTTTTACAAATTTTTATTGGCACACATATAGTAATAGGAGTAACGTTCCTGCCAAATTTCTAATGATATCCTCAACGACTTTCCAATTTACAGCTTGCAAACTTGCCACGTCCATTGTCCAAAATTTACTAATTTTCTATTCTGGGTCATAAGGTCAACCCACCTACAATTTTCATCGCTTTATCCGTCTTTTGTAATGAATTATCATCACACTTTTTCGGTTTTTCGAAATTTTCGATATCGAAAAGTGGGCGTGGTTATAGTCCGATTTCGTTCGTTTTAAATAGCGATCTGAGATGAGTGCCCAGGAACCTACATACCAAATTTCATAAGATACCTCAAAATTTCCTCAAGTTATCGTGTTTACGGACAGACGGACATGGCTAAATGAATTTCTTTTTTCGTCAGATCATTTTGATATATCTATCTCGATTAGTTTATGCCGTTAGGGGGCACCGTTATGCCAACAAAGTTAATATACTCTGTGAGCTCTGCTCAGCTGAGTATAAAAGCAACATTCACATGTGTAAGTCTTGATTATTTCACTTCCTCTTTCGCAGAGATTAATCCAATGAACTAGGCTTTCACTCATCTCATTCCAAATGCTACGCCTTAGAGATTTGATTCTCTGAAGTGAACACCATTATTGGCAAAAATAGTTAATTCCACAACAAAGCAGTTAAACAACGATATGAAAAGCAAAACATTGCTTCAATAGCATAACTTCTAAAGGAAACAGTTCAACTGCAGCAAACGCAACAACATAGCTGCATTAGCATACAGTCTTCTTTGCAGTCAAAGAAAAAATAAGTCGACTAACCAATAGGCCCAGTCACTGTAGTAAAAGTCTAGTCGGAGCAGCACCTGCTAAGGATAGCTATTTGCCGGCGCAATAAAGTCGTGAGTGCAGCAAGAAGTTTATTGTAATTTGCATAGCCACTGTCCATTCCGGAAGAAAAATCAATGCAATGACAACGTTGACGTGCAGACTGCGAGACGCAGACAAACAAGTAGCGAAGTTTGTTTGATGCTATTTTTGGCTGTGCATGATTTTCTTCATTTTGTGCTCTTTATTTCTTTCTATGTACTCAGTTAGCGGGCGCCGTGGGTTCAAGTCGCGGGCAAGGTTGGTTAGGTTATGTAAACTGGTCGGTCTGTGAGGACCTCACGTAGACTGATGTCCGTGGTTTTACCAAAAGTTGTTGAGCGACTAAACCCTATAAAAACCAGGACCTATGTCATAAAATACTCCATCCTCTTGGCAAATACAGAAGCTTGATGACGCTGCTATACTACTATGGCCGTATGGTCTGCGCTCAAGCTGCGCCGAGGCACTGAGCAGTTGGACGCTATGTTCTTTGCCACCATATCTACAGCGGAATATGAAGAATGGCATACAATGCAGCTGTCGGGGTTGTTTTCAGGGATCCGATAATGCTTAGAATTTATAACCTGGTGTTCTTTTTGTGTGGCTGTTCACCAAACAAGGACTCCATAGCAAATACCCAATGATAGAGAAAGGCGACAAGTCCCACGTACACCCAAACATTCTTTACACCGTCTAGGCCATCTTTGCTCTCTTTCCACGTTGAGCTTCCGCAACAACTTGCTGTCTAGAATGATTCTTAGATATTTTGTGCAAGGTTTCTCCTGCAGGGGCACCTCTCCTACTTAGGCCTGCTCCAATTTGGGACCATGTACCTCTTAGTAAACAAGACCATATCCGTGTTGTCCTGCGTTGGCCGTCACCCGACATTAGATGCCATACATACCTGATCTCCCGAAGCGCCCGATCCATCAAAGAGCTAATTGTTGGAGGGCACTTTCACTTTTGACAATGATCCCTCATCAAACCGCCTGAGCAGTTGATTGATGGCCACAACAGAGGTCTAAGCGAAGTCGCCCCTCGGCAGTGATTTGGCAAACACTCCGATTGTATTTCTGCCATGAAAAGCTTCTCTTCTGAAAACTCCATCTGCCTTCCAGCCGTCCTTATTATTTTTTATTTCTATAGTTCAAATAATTTCAAATTGGTTTCCCACATCTACTCCTTCTTGCCCTTCTTGATAACTGCATCTTACTATTAAATGTACAATGATGTAAGTGCATACTGCAAGCATGATTTCTCTTTACAGCACAGATATTTACATAAAAGTTCACTCACCACGTTCTCTCAGGAATGCTCCTTCGGTCCGTCTATGACACCCTCGTGCGCTTGAATTCTCATTAACTAGCACTGCTTTGTTATTTTATTTTTTTGGTGGATGGCAGCTTCACGATGGGCTGAGCCAGCAGGTGGCTGTATGTATTTATTATTATTATAATTGTGCAGTGAAATTCGATTTTTCGCAAAATTTTAAAATGTTTATTTAGAGGATTTAAATTTAAAATTTTCTATTAGAATTTTGGAGGTTACTTTTTCTTTTTTAAGTAAAGTTAAGTAAAAACCAGGTGTGCTGGCCTCTTGTTTGGTTGGGCCAACAGCTGAAGCCGAAGCACATTTTAGTTTGTCAAGCATACAAACATTTTGGTATTTTCGGCGCCGCTCACAGCTGTTTTCACGTCCGACTATACATAGTACATGTAACCACGTGAATGGACATGCATATTTATTCCAAACTTTTAAAAACACTCCCATTGCACGTCCACAGACTACTTTTGTTGTTACTTTAGCTTGCCTTTGCAAAAACATTCAGCGCACACATCCCACACTTTCCGTATACTTTTTGCTTACAACAACACAATTTTTAATCAACTTTTTATTACATTTATTACGCCATCGATTTATTCTCTTTTTATTTCAATTGCACTGAAATTCATTGAAATAAGCAAAGTTAATAAAAACAAGCTATATTGCAATTTCTGTCCATTTATTACACGCCGCGTTGTAATCGGCAAAGGCGCGCGAAAAATGCAAGTTCAATCGCGGCGATATCACAACATCACAGATAAATGGCAGCTGAAAAACTGCTCTTCCCCAACAAGTCTCAAAGAGCAGCGCTCTACTTGTATTTGTGTGAACACAAACAAAAAGCAACAGCAAGCGAATCACCAAAAGGATTTGCAAAACAACAACATGCCATGCCCCTGCGATTGCCAATTGTGGCTCAACAGCGCAACACACACTCACACATTTTGCAGCTACCACTCACGCACTCTCGCTCAATGAGTTTGTGGCATACGAATGCTAATCAGATATCATGATACACGACATTAGTAAACGTACGCACATTTGTTTGGCATACAGTTCTAGTACACCCTTCAAGTGGTGGCATATTGTTCGCTGCACAAATTTGCAAGAACTTCTCATTTGTTGTGTTGTGCTTGTTTGCTGCAGCTATTTATTTTTATTTAGTAGTGGTGAGCTCAAAAGAGGGTACTTTTCAATCAGCGCACCAATGCACTCTTTCGTTAGCGTATGCCTGCATGTGCGGGCTAAGTGAAAATGTTTCCTTTGGCTGAAGAGTTTGCTATGCATTGTCAAAAGCGGATTTGAAGTCACAGGGTATGTCATATGATACGAAAATTAATTTTGCAAAAAAAATGCTAACAGAATTTTTTGCAGTATGTTCTGTAACCGCTTTCTCGCTTCAAACTAGGCATTATTTAAAACTCATATTCTCTAGAGATCAAATGGCACTGGAAGTCAAACTCCCTAACGTTAATTTTTGTATCAGCATTTGGTCTATCAAATCCTACACATCGAGTCATGAGCATCTTCGAGATCATCTTATATTAGGCCCACACCTACATATTTTACAGAAACTGCTTCAAACACATTCGCCCCACATTCACGCTGATGTTTCTCCTGATGTAAAGCCAATTGCGAAGAGGCAAAATAGTTGAGAAAAACTATCGATAAGCGTACAGTTTCTGATGTGCAAACAGCTTCCAAATTTACAGATGGCCAAACTATTACTGAAATACACAAACGAGCTTAAAACAATCGCCGTCATGGCACTAGGTGGTGGGGCGGAATGACCCAGAGATTCAATTGTGCTCATCTATAGTCACAGAATGGATCGGCTTAATGATTCTTGCTATCGGAACGTATCCGGCAAGGACTATCACTTCTCGATAACACTCCCCAAGAAACCATCGGGAATGTCTAGTCGCTACAAGACCACAACAACAGCTTTACTGTATGATGTAAATCCCGAAAGTACAGGCCAGAGCACAGCACAGACATCAGAGTCCAGCACACCTAGTCAATAGCAGACTGGAGACTAAAGACTTCGCTCTTACTGGATATCATTAAATCTCTCGGTCATCAGGTTACGATTCCTTTCTTGACGCTGAGTATTAAGTAAGGTTCCTAAACACGTGTGAGCCGTCGGTACAGTAGGCGATATATGTCTCTATTTCTGAACAAAGGAGAGCGTGCGACATCTTCTTCCAATTATTTGAACGAATTAGTTTCTGAATCTTTAAAACAATAAATACCTGACGCGCGATCCCACTGAGAGCTTTAGGCAGAGCTTCTCTTCCAATTTGCTGCGTGCTTCTTTCCATTTTTTCTACAACTGGCGAGTGACGGGAACTACATTGTTTTATGCACCGACTGCGAAGGGCATCTGCAAAAGCAGTCGATTTTCATTGAGAAGCTTTTCATGGCACATATACACTCGCAGTGTTTGCCAACCACTCTGTCGAAGGGCCCTGCTTTAGAAAACTTTTTCCTAAATGGCAAATTGTTTGTCGGGACTTGAACGCCAGGACTCTGCTGCGCGCACAACATATGAATCTTTAGTCAACCCCTATCTCGAAAACTTTAGATTCGCCACACAATATGTCGCTTCAGCGTTACTTCCTCTACGATCTACTCAGTTTCTCACAACTCACTTAGCATTCTTCAACAACCACGCCCTTTCACAACTCACCGACACCTCCACCCACTTACTAGCACTCACGGGACTTTTACTGCCGAACATCAATTTAAGCGCTTCATTTAACCGAAAGCAACTTTCATCAGTGTGATTTGCTTATTTACTGAGATCTTTTGCACTATTTTTCACTGCCCATGAAGAACGCAGCGTTACACTTACGAGACACAAAATCTGAATTCACCGGGCTGATGCCTATTGCACCTGTAATTTTAGGTAACGTTAAATGCGCATTAAATTCACTTAGACGGCAGATAAACTGGCAGATGGGAGACGACAGAGACACATCTACGAACTTGAACTGATCACATATCTCAGTCTGCTGTTGCTACGGCTTCGGCTTCTGGTTCAAGATGTCCATTTCATCGACATCGCAGTCAGCCAGTAGTGTACTGTTTCACAAGTCTTTGTTTCAAGCACAGCGGCCCTGGCACCAAATGTGTGGTGCATCTTTGTGTGCTGATGTATGTGTGTGTGTAGTTTATGGCCAGATTGATTTTTTCACTGTAGAGTTTTAAGTGAAAAACGTTTGGAATTTCGGAAATGTTGCTCAAAGGGAGAAACATTCATGCCGCGCCGACTGCATGTGGGCATAGCGATTTTCTGCCAAAGCATTTTTTGCTGTACAAGCACAGCATAGGCGGAGGTGCAAGGAGTCAAAAACGTCACGGGCACCAGAATGGTTTTTCATCCTTATCGGGTTAGGGTGAGACTCTGAAACGCCGTTGTACATTAGGAAAAAATCCTCTGCAAGCAGAGCGCCAACGTGGGGAGCCAACGTCGTGCTACACATAATCTTCAAAAGGATATAGCGGTAGTAATATAATTATTCTAAAAAGTCGTTAATCTAGCGCCTTAAAAATCTCCCAAATGTTAGGACAACCGCGAGCAGCAGAAAGCACCACAATCCAGCTACAAATACAAAGGAACAAGTATTAAAATTAAACATTGGAGGGCGTTGACAGGAGCGCCAAGTAACCTGCAGAAACACAGGGCCCATATCGTAGGAAACTCTTAAATGGTACGACGTCTCTGGAACCCTGGATATTACGTGAGTCTTCTCAGGACAACATGTCGCACTGACGGGAGTCGGCCTCTCGCTGTTTGCTCCTCTTAAACAAACAGTTGCCTACTCAATTGCTTTCCGCAAATGCTATCCAAATAATTCTTTGCTATTGAAATTGTATTGTTTGCTCCCATACAATTGCAACCCTGTGCGTGCAGTGCATCATCCATCTAGTCATTGAACGTATTTCAACATACCAATTGTCGATTGCACGCAATGTACCCTCCTAAAAGGAAACACAATGTCAAACAACGGTTTTTGTGGAAAGGAATAATTTTCCGGACATTTGTTTATTTCCGTTATGCTCACACATCGTCATGTCTTGGCATTCGCATAAATCCAATTTCACATCAATCTCAGATGCACCACCTGAGCTTAACTACCAACGAAGTAGAAACAAAGCAATACAATAGAAAAACTCGGAGTTCTCAAACCCGCCCAACAACGCTATCATCATCACGGGCATCATCGAGTGTATCAGCAACAGCAACAACTCCATCAAAGGTGTAATGAGCTCTATGGTTCCATAATGATTACGACTGCCTTTCAATTCACAGCAGTTGATAGCTTATAACTTCTTGATTTTCTTTTTGTACGTACGTAGGACACATAAATTCCTGGCAGCCTCGTTAGACAAACAACCTAACAGCTATCCTCGCTTACGTTCGATCACTTTCTTCCAGCTGCGTCTACTTACTTCACTGTGTTTTTACATATCGTGAATGCACATGCTCACACGTCACTGTTGTTTGGACAGGTGTGTACGTTAAAGCCGTGTATAAGTTTTTCCTTGCTTCCATCAGCCAAGCCATCACGACAACGGCTAACTTCAGCTGAAACTTCAATACCTCTCATGTTTGTCTTGTAGTATGTTTGCAGTGTCCTTGTGTGTGTTGGTATTTATTTGCCTCTTCAATATGTCGGCTTGGTCGTTCATTTCCAACATCATCGCATGTCCTTTTCCATGCCTTTCCTTCAGTCTGAAAGTTATTTAATGGTTTCATATGAGCCAAATGGTGGCAAAGATAGGCATCCGTTGAGGAATGTGTGGAAATGTGTAAGGATTTAAATCATTAATGCCTGACTTAAAAAGGTGTGGAAGCGCTAGGAAGTGCAGAATAGTTTGAGAGTTGACTTTCCCCTCTTCCTATAGTTTTCAGCATGAATGTGATGTCAGACGACGTTTTTTATTTAATTCCTTCAGAAGACCAGATCGCGAAAACAGTCGTCAGCCGGACGCCGTGAACCAGACATTTGTCCTCGCATCGACATTTCTTACGGAGGAGATGGATAATTGAAGAAGTCCATGGCTTCATGTTACAAGGACAATAAATGCCTCTAAAACCTGAACAGTCCGATCAGCTTTTATTATTGGGACTAAGGAGAACCAGCACAAACGCGCCAGTATATGCCTGGTGTGGAGCTATCATTTGGCTATTTCGTGTCTTCGCTCGTTTCTAGGTTTTCTGTCGTTAACAGTCATATGGGTGTATCTAACTACGTAGTCGTCACGGTCAACGGTGGTGAAACGAGTTTTGCTTATACTATCAAGTTCACTCCCATACCATTTCAAAAGCGCTCTTTGAGCGCCCATTGTAGTTTTGCTGATTGCAACTTTCCTCGGCCTCGGAGGCTTCTTACTTTCTGTTTTTAAATAAACGGCAGAGCTTTGTCGCCGTCATTCGATCAATCAAAATTTCTTTTCATTGGATCACTAAAGGCTCTGTTTTTTGTTCTGTATTTGGGTATTGCCGCAAGTCTTTCACCGATGGTTTATGTAACAAAGTGTACTAATGTTGATAGTACTGCGCTGCAAATGGATCGGGTAAGCCTTGTACTAGAACCTACCAAAAATTAGTTTTGCCTTTCTAGTCGGTTCTGTGAGAATGCATTTCTTGTATAGTTCAGCTAAAGGGTGAAGGCGACCGCAAGCATTCAACGAAAATTCAGCGGTCCTAAGCATTAAAAATGCGCACTGGAAAACGCCACACTTACACTTCTGAACACTAATGTTCCATACGGGATGACCAGCGAGACTGGTACAGAGCGCTGCGCCCACTTCTCAGTTGATCAGGATGAAGATTAGAGCCAAATACGTTTCACTCTGATCCCAGCACAAGCGGAAACATGCAGGATAATAACAGGAATGTGATGAATGCGCGAAATACTACGCGCAGTCTACATTCTTAACAGCCAGGAACGGCAGTAGTAGAGCAAAATAACTTCTTTCCACTGTTTCAATCACCTCGTACTGCTAACGGCAGGCAAGGCATAGTTGGTGATCCGCGCGTCTCTTCATCCTTCGTCATGCCAGGAACGCCCAATGAAGCAAGAAGGTGCACTGCTAGCTATTCGATAGCGCGGGCGAGGCAGAGCGCTCCAAAATTATCTGCTGTCTCATTCGCCATAAGGCTGAAAAGACGAGTAAAGCCAAACGAGACGATTCAATCGAAAATATCGTGCTGTCGTCTCCACACAAGTTAGCGAGAGTAGTAACAACTTTCTGCAGCGAGTATTCGCCGGTACTAGTTGCCTTTGTAACAGGTATTTACTCGCCTTTTAGGGCAGGTATGTCTGTTATCAGTCGGTATATTCGCAACACTCAAACTGTGCAACTGGGTTGATTGCTGTAGGTCGCCTTTCCTCTAGCTTTATATCTACACCACCTTGATCTATTCGACTGAACCCCAACTCTTATTACCAGGTGCTCACCGATATGTATATCCCACCTTCTTTAGTGTTACCGTGGTGATTACATTTGATTAGATTTTTCTCAGATTAATTTTGTATGACATTTACGAGGAAACGTGTCGAGCTCAAACGCACATGCTGTGCGAACATTTGGATTGGTACTGAGGCTAAGTACGTTGAACGTGTTTCACGTGTGCATAATGCTTGAGTACGGCACATGGGGATAGAAGTGGCCAACCTAGCTATTAATACTAAATTACAAACATTACGACACACATGCACATGTAATTACAACAGCACACAACAAAGCGTTTTCTGGTCACATGAGCATCCTGTCGCTGCACCTACAGCACTACGCACATTCGTACATCAAATACCTTCTGACGCCTCGACGCATGATGGCGCATGTTGCACGCAAGTGTTTATGATGAGTGTTTTCTATTTTATCCTTACTAACACCAATCAAATGCTCCATGTCTGAATGTGTCCTCAACTACCACAGCACATTGCTACTTAACGGTTTGTTTGACGTTGCCTGTATGCGTGCCTTTGGGTTGTGGTGTTTCGTCTCAATACCTTAATCAGGAGTGCGCACATTTTCCACAAACGTGGAAACGAGACATAAATGACGAACCTATTTTAAATGTAACTGCAACAATGCATATAATATCATATTTCAGCACAAATGCTTGTGTTGTGTGCGATTGTGCTAATCACACAGACTGGCACTGAAAGCTGCGTTTCAGTTGCACCGAGCTGGCGTCGTTTCCTCCGCAGGCACACGGGTGTTTTTGGGCCTGTAATGCGTTTTTCTGTTGCCGACGCGTATGTGTCCTTATGTAACTGTGTGGGTGTTCTCGTAAGAGGGAGTGTAAGGATGCTATATTTAACAATTTACCTCCACCCCTTTGCATTTGTGTAAGCCGCTAAAGATGCAATCTGTCATAGCATTTTTACTACATCATGGTTCAACTATGTACAGGTTTGGCTCATCTGTAAAGCAACCAAAATTATGTCTGTTTCAAATTGGGTCGAAATCTGTGTATTGGTGTTTGTGCGAATGTATGGAATAGAAACATAAACTTAGCAGTTTTTGTATGAGTAGATTAAAATGTTGCCAAAATGTGTTGGTTTCTTTTTTGAGTTTGCCATCTCATTTTGACATCTTCGACCATGCAATGACATCAAATAAATCAGCGATGAGGATGAAGCCAACCTGTACATATTGACACCATGCTAACCAGCCCATTTGGCTTTAATAACACCGCCAACACATTTGGTTGTCTTATTATTGTTTTTGTTGATTATGGCACAGCCGTTCATTCAGTCATTCATTCGACTCAGTCATTCATTTTTATGTCTCACAACACTCTGCCGACACATTCTATGTTAGACATACTATTCTGTTGTTGGCATCAAAAGTGTTTACGTATTTTGTGTGATCGCATATTCGTGGCGCGATGATAGCTATCAGTGATGGACGGATGGGTCCAGTAGGACATAGCGCTGGTTGAAACTTCACTGGAGCTTCTTTGGAATCTATTAGTGGTTCGAAAAGTTACCTAGAGACATTCGGCAGATAGAGAACAGAGCGATTATCCGTGGAATTCTGTCTCGGAATATGACTTCTAATTCAAAAGTCCTCCACGATTCTGCGATGTTTACTACTTTTTAGAACATTATTTTATATGATAACGCGTCATTCACAAACGCTATTAGGGAGTAGTACCATATCTGCTTAGTATCAATTGTTCACATCAGTGTTCTGTTTTCACAGAACTGTATGGAAGTTTCTCACTAGTCTATACAGATAATTTCGGGCGTTGATAGGGAAAATCGTGTTTCATCGCGATAGTCCGCTATTCAGCTTCGCATACCTGTGTCGTAGCCATCGGTTCTTTGAGCTCTATTAGATATCCATGTTCATAGCTTGGCGGCGAACGTAGTGTGATGGTAGGGTGATCCGCCTACCAAACCGAAAGTCCTAGGTTCAAGTTCTGGCCGAAGCAACATCTAAATACATAAATTAAAAGAGAGAAATACGCCAAATTTATGGAAGGCCCGTGTTCTCGTTTCAAGGTGAATCGCACCATCATAGTTCGAATGTCTTGTAGTCATTCCTTCCTTCGACAGCGACTTATGATCCAAAGGCATACATTCAAGCAGGTATAAAGCATCTTAAGACGACTATTTATATCGTCCGTCGAGGAGAACTTCCTTTTTCAATTGCTTACTCAGTCGCCTGTAAGTGCTACTGCGTTTTGGCCGATCTAATTTTGATGTTAGAGCTGGAGTTCTTGGTCACATTAAGTCCTTACAGACTACTTACTTTTTTGATATAAATATATCTGTTAAAAGATGTAGTTGCCTATCAAATCGGTAATGCATTAGCCACTGCCAGCCCTGCATTGTATCACCTCTGATTAAGATCCGGATCATAACAAGGTAATTATGTTATATCATCAGCTAAAATCTACGCTCTGTTAATACTGACAATATTGCGACTCTCACATTTGTAGTACTCAGCTAGTGCGACGATATTTGCCACCGCTTAAGGTATGATATCAATTGTGGCGTCTCCCTCGCTCGGTAGCAACGAAGATAAGTGCGCTTCTCCTAGAAACTAAGAATGATGTCTGCACTAGGGTTGCCATGTCACCATGTCGTTTTGCAGAATTGCCGGTTGTTTGAAAACTTAGTCATTTACTGGATTTTCTGCGCAGGATCTACAGCCCTTAATTCCTATCAGCAGCATCTGAGCAACGTTTCATACTAAGCTTCGTGAGTTCTACTTTTCCGCGAGATGACAATATTATCACTGTACAGGTGGTTTTCAGGGTCAATTAGGAAACTATAAAGTCAGGCTCACTATAAAGCCTCATGTCCTACATATTGTCCTGATAAATTGTTCCACTACACCGTAGAGATCAGAAGATTGCTCGCAGCAGTACGCAAACAACGATAGCCGAGGATAAATATCAGCGGGACTGTTCCCTGAACAGACTACACGTTCCAACATCTCTTGTGTCACTCGCGAAAATTCTCGCTACTGTAGAGCAGTCTCGCTATCTTGGCTCGCCACCAGACAGTACTGGTCCTAAACGATATTTGACACTTTGGAGTGTCGTGAACATCCAGGAATTGGTATTAGGCCTATCGTCGATCTGATTGCATCGTCTGTACACAATGCAGCTTAGTAGTTGGGTATCCTTACACTTGTAGCTGGATACTGCAGACTTACCATCTTTCAGGCGCGGTCAAACAGGTTATGATGTGCTATGGCATGTGAAGAACCGTCCAGCTTCTAGTTTATACATAAAAGCAGTCCTTATCGACAGCCGCTCATTTGTCGGTGCCACACAGTCTCTTTCTCGCAACGTAGTTTAAGGCGCTGTGTTTACAGTGTTCTGTAGAAGATGCTGTATGTACGATGGTCATATGTCAACGTTGCCTTGGTCACTAGTCACTACAGATAGTATATATATCTATATATATATATAGGTGTGCTATATTTTCAGTGTCGCGTTAGGCAGGTCTCCAATAGTTGTGCAAGTGACCTCGCTCAAATTACCAAATTCTTCATTTATTTTGGACAGAGTGCTTTGGTTTAGAACTCTCTCTCTACAGCTAACGTTCTATCTCTAAATGCCCTGTTATCTATCTCACTTTTTCCGTTCCATGTGCCTTTCAGTCGTAGCTCTTTCGTTTGTTATTCCCTGAAATTTTGCACTTCATCTCTCTCTCCTAACATATGCACCCACGTTTGGAGAGAGATGCATTCCTTGCAGTCATATTTCCACCTGGGTATCTAAGCATTCTCTCCTCTAGCTCATCACACTCACAATTGCGTACGTCACTTTGTGGCGAAAATTAATTTTTACCATACGTCGTTCATCGTCTGAAATGTTACGAAACATCACTACTTCAGATGCAACTCTGACTTTTAAATGGAAAGAAGTCAGAAACCAACAGCGGACCCATACGAAGTTTGATAATTTGTGTAGTTTTGTATTGTGAAAATTTCGCGTACAGGCAGATGTGTTAAATATTTTACGATTATTATTTTGCGCTTAGCAACAATTTAACTATGAATTCGTGTAAAGAGAGATGCGTTGGAATTAACATTACATTTCGATGATTAACACATGCTTTCCTACACTTAGGAAATTTCTAGTGACATTGGTGATGACTGTAAAATAAAAGTTATGGCAGCACTTACAGAGATCATCGCAAGTAACAGGCTAATATTTGTGTGTCTCGAAATTGTCGCTGTACTCGACTAACAAGCAATTTGAACAGCTGTAGTAATCGCACATGTAGAGTCGACTAAGAATTGCATGTGCACAACGAGTGCTACTCGAGAGGTTGGACAGAGCCATGCGACTTTTCTCTAGACATAGCCCCAGACTTATCAGAGAAATGCTCGTGACACTAGCCTGAATCATCGGGTGTCTGTGTAAACGCGGTTAATTCGTCTCGCTCCGACTAAGTAGGACAAACTATTAACAACTACTGCATCCCTCTTCGTCCTCAGTCGAGCCGATCGAATTTTCGACCGTTCACTCGTCAATCTACGCTGAATCTGACTAACACCCTGCTAATCTTACTGTTGTCCATTGTATGTGACTTCATAGCCACTTGTGTTGGTTAGCTTAAGATTGTCAGTGCTACATGTTCTATACATTTGATTGTATTTTCTTCTGTATTCACCGTTTCGCTCTTCCATCTACTTACGACATGCTAACGACGGTTGTTGACATTTCTCCTTGACACTGCAGCTGGCAAGACATTTTAATATATAACCTCTCCAATTTATTTCGCAAATGTGCAGCGAGTGTTTGTGAGAGAGAAAGAGGAGCGGTAGGTTGGAAACGAAAGGTACAACCTCGGCTGTCAAATAACAAAGTTATTCTCTACTTTTCCCCACAAAAAAACGTACTAACACTTACTGCACATGTTCTTACTTTCTTTACAGTTTTTTTGTAGTTATACTCGTTTAACAAATGAGATTAGAAGCACATGGGTTGCCCTGACATTAATTACTTGTAAAACTTGACAGCTGAGTTCGGGTAGACGTGGGAGTAAGAAGGGTAGCTGGAGGTACGATATAAAAATCAGTATGTAAATAAGCGAATCTGTGGTTGTGGAAAATTTACTCGCTTCCTTTCAGCTTACTTCAAATAAGATTCAAGTAAGGTTGAACTGGCCGAATACAAGAAGTTTCTAAGACCTTGCTCATCGCTGCCTGAGATCTGCCAACTCCGCCGCCCCTAGTGGCCAGAGCCTTCACCTCGCGAGCGCAAGACATGAGTACAGAACGTGCACAACCGTTTCCTCCTGCAGCTCCCATTTTCCACATCTGCTGTTACGTACGAGGCCTTACTTTAAGCAAGTGGCGCCAGCGCGGCAACAATCTGTTAGTATGCCCATCATGGGTCTTAATTTTTCTCTCTATAGATATATGAGCAACTTTGTGAGTCGAATGTCGTAGGAGTGGCACATGCTCATCGAAATTTGCAGCACGCGCTCTGCTCACGTCTTTCAGCTTGATGGATCATATGCTACTTCAATCTACTCCAATGCTTCTTTGCATTTCGGGACACATATTAATAAAGTACTATGTGAGATTATTGTCCAAACGACCCCTGACGATCAATACAAGTACATAAAGACGCGAATGCAGCTTATGCACGCTTCCTTCAGATTTCTCATGCTTTCTTCACGGCTCCAATTTCCACCTGAAAAACACTCAGTGGTTCCTCCACTTCCTCTGCTACCAATGGCGCTTGTCGATCCTAGCCGATAAAGTCGTCAAGACTATACATCCATCCCGTCAAGTTTGCACCCTAAGTAGGAAAAACAACAAACAAACTGTCGACTGCCTTACATTCAAATCTGACTGCAACTAAATACTAGTCTTTACAAAAGGCTAATTTTATTTCCTGAATCCAAACACCCGTGCGCCTAAAAGTGTACAATGCAAATCTATTCATATACGCTATTATAATAATTCCAGCATAATTAAGCTCATTTATCAAAATGAAAGAAATTCCAGACACAAAACTCGTATTTTGGCTACTCATTTAACTAAATTTATTACACGTATTTTGAATGATGCGCGCTTCTAAAGTCATGCCCAACAACTAAAAAGATGCAAGTTATTGCACAAATTATGTAGCCAGCGGTAATTCTCTTAAATGGAACAAAAAGCACTTGAAAACTTTTGAAACAAACAAGCAACGTTTATGGTCATAAATTGAGAAAAATATATAACATAATAGTGAGATTATATGAAGAGTGTGCAAGAAAGCAGGGAAAAATGAGAAATGTGTTTAGCGCCAAAAAGTATGCTTGTAAATAAAGTTGTAATGTTTATTTATTATTTTTGATTAGTAGCATTTTTGAATTATTGAAGAACTTTCAACAGAGTGGAACGAAGTAAAAAACGATGGCGGTGCGGATGAACACAATTTGGTTTTCGTAGAAATACTCTATTGATGACATAAATTTCGTAAGCCGAAGCAGCACACGAACCCCTCTTGCAGTAAAGGAACTAAAGTTGAAAAATCATGCAAAAGGGTAGATAAATTTAAGCTAGCGAATTAAGGATTCAAGCTTCACCAATTATAACCATTCGGAAATAGGAAGCACTGTCAAAAAAGCAAAAATCGAACTGCAACTACAGTAGTTAAAATTGTGGTTTGACCCCAAAAGGCGACACATTTTTGCGGGAACACTTTTTTATTCACTAAATGAAGGAATAAACTACACTCGTATGAATTCGAAAGTGTTGAACGTATAGGAATATGTGTGTATGTATGTATTAGCTTCCAATTTTACGCCATAAATTTACACATTACACGATAAATTAACGCGAATTACCTTTGTAAGCAACGAGAATAATTTCGTGTGCAACACATAAAAGCGATACAGCTGCTGTAGTACTTATGATTTCAAGTTTGTTGAATGTATGTGTGTGTTGAAAGTGTATGTTTGTAAACGACAATAAATTTAGCACTTTCCATTGCGAATTATTTGGTACAGCAAGCAGAAAGAGGTGTGCCAAAAGAGTCAGAAGGACCATAAACTATTTTAATTACAACTACAATTCGCATTTGTTGTTGGGCTTAAGCAGCTGCCACTATGCTTCACATATCTGACACACCAGCTCCTGTGTAGCACTTGTGCTGCCTGTTGGCACTCAATTGTCATTTGATAAATTTGTATTGCGACTTTTGGGGCATTACAGACAAATGTAAAGCAGACATTTGCGTTTAGAAAGGCTGGCGATAAAAATTTGTGATTAAAAGCGAATCTTAGAAAAAATACCCGTAAAAGTTCTGTACAAAACAAACCGCAGTAAAATTATAATTTTTGCTTAAACCATGGAGACATCGATTATACAATTAAACGGAAATATCGTGTCAAATACGAAGCCACAGTATCATAAAATCAAAATCTACAGGATGACGGGTGTGATAGAATTTTGAAGTGTATGAAACTGTTTCGTATATACATGGACTATTTTGAGACTACTTCGGCAACGTTTCGTGAACACTTCGGGATGCTTTCAGAATCATTTCGAGACTATATCAGGAACGTTTCGCGGATACTTTAGGAATCATCTCGTGACAACTTCAGGATCATTTCAAAACTTTCGGTAGAGTTAAAGGATTGCTCGAATCATTTCGAGATCATTTCGGAACAGTTTCAGGACCACTTCGAATTTTTGAAGGCATCATTCCAGGAGAACTTCAGGATAATATATGACTATTCGAGAACATATCGGGTAGTTACAAGACCACTTCAGGATAGTTTCGAGACTATTTCGGACCGATTGGGAAAACAGTTTGAAGATCAGTTCGGGATTATTTAAAAGTCATTTGGAAGCTATTCCGAGGTAGTTACAGGATCACTTCAGGAACATTTTAGACGGTTCGGATAAATTCGGAGCAATTTCAGGATCACTCGGATTATTTTAGACATCATTCGGGCAAGTTCAGGATGATGTAAAGACTATTTCGAAACCAGTTACAGGATCACTTCAGGATAATTTCGAGACTATTTCGGGACCAATCGAACAGTTTCAGGATCATTCGGATTATTTTAGGCATCATTTCTGGACAACTTCAGGATAGTTAAATACTATTTCGAAACCATTTTGGGACTGTTCAGATCACTTCAAGATCATTTTGAGACTATTTCGGGATCAATTTTAAACAATTTCAGAGTCACGTCGGCACTATTTAGGTATCATTCGGGACGCTTCAGGATCATTTTAAAATATCTCGAAACTATTCGGGACATGAATCACTTCAAATCATTTCGAGATCAATTCGGACGATCCAGGATTACCCGGGATTATTTAGGTATGATTTCGGGACAATACACACACGGCGGCCGCAAGAATGCCTATATGTGAATGGAAATAGAAGTAATTGGAAAACTCGGTACACATTTCGAATTTTTTTGTGGTTCTATTTATTTTACTTGTTGGCGAGAAAAAAATTTTTGAAAATGCTTTGCAATGCTGCCCCATTTTTCAGAAAATTCAGTAGAACAATTTCCGATTTATTTTTTTCTGAATGCAAAAAAATTTATATTTTGATATAGTAAAATATGTACTTTAAATTTAAAATGCTCCACAGTTTTATTTCATTCTGCTGACGTATAATTTTATTAAACGAAAGTTCCTTAAATAACGAAAATCGTCTTTGTTTTTAAAATATTTTAAATACACATTTTTTAGAGCAAAATTTGTTAACAAATTATCCTTACTTAGAAAAAATATTGCTTTAAGACTGGTTTCCTGGAAGCGGTGCCGCTATTTAGCGGCCGTTACATAGCGGTAGAGTATGTTGTCAAAATGTTGCAGTGTAAAAGTAATTATGTGTAAACTAAGAAGACGGTGAAGTTCACCGTAACGTAATATAGCGGCAGGGCATACAATATTACGGCCGTCATGACGGTAGAAACTCGTTCATCACCGTTTTTGCACCGCTATTGTCAAAGCGGTGAACATTTTGTCAAATATTTATAAAATAAACAATATTTTGAATTAAAATTTTTTGAACACGTTTTATTTTGTATGTGCAGTTAAAAAAGAAGAGGAAAAACTAAAAAAAAGGAAACATGTTAAAATAAAATTTTTGTGGATGTCGCGTAATGTTCGTAGTTTCCAACACAAGCGGTGCCGCTGAAAACGATGAGTATACGGGCGTTCTTTAGCGGTCGTAATAAAGCGGCACCGCTTCCGAGGAAACAAGCCTTACCAATATCATATAAAATAAATTTGTTTTCAACAAAAACAACAATTTTATTTAAAGCATTTAATAATATTTAATTTTTTTCTTCATCTGAAATATTTGTACGATTGATTTTAAAAAAAACTGTAAGAAAAAAAATCTTCCAAACTCACACTTTTTAAAATACTTAATTCCCTAAAAAGTATACTCAATCTTATTTTCTTTAGATTAAAAGCTTTTTCAATATTCTTTAAATGTATGTACAACTTTAATAAAATAAATAAGTAAAATTCTTTCAAACTAAACTGTATCCAAACAACGCTTAAGTGTATGCTATAATAAACAAGCACATCTACGCAAACAAGCGCCGGAATTAGGTGTATATTTGAATATAAAACATCAACATTTCGACAAAAAAACAATCATTTATAGCGTAAATGACGTGGTAGATGAAGCAAAAGCAAATAAGAATACATAAAACAACAACTACGCGCGTTGCGTTTAAATTAATTAAATCTCTGGCAGCTTTCAGGCGCTTCACCACACTCTTAAGCAGAGCTAAGCTACGAACTCCAACTGCGCACATTTGACCAATAAAACCATCATGAAAGCAAAATAATAACAGCGCCAAACACTATAAATTTAATGCTGCTGCCGTCGATGACGTAAAGCAGGGCAATTTAATTGATTAAAGTCAAAAATGTCCGCGCGCATAAATGGTAAGATTAGAGAGCCAAAACAAGAATGTAAAAAAGTACTAACCGCTACCAAACAGGGGGTAGGAGGAGCCTTTTGGGATACTGAATCGCCCTTGTGCTTCAGCTAAAATTAGGCTATGCAATTAAGCGAATGAGTACGGATGATCTTGTTTACTCTCACTGAAAGAAGAATACTGATAAAGTCACCGAAATACGGGTCAATTCAACCGAAATTTCTGTCATTTTTATCCAACGCAACAAGATGTTGAACCACTGCGCACAAATCGTGATTCGTAATTGACCGTTTAGTAGTCAAATGAAACAAAAAAAGTTGTTGCAACAGCTTTGTACGAAAGTACCTATGTTGCGCATATGCAGGCAGATGAGTTTTTCACTGAGATCTTTTCATGGCAGAAATACACTCGGAGTGCTTCCGAACACTTCCGAGGGCGACCCGCTTAGAAAATGTCTTCTAATTTAAAAACTTATTTCTAAAATTTTTAGGTGCTTTGCCCGGGTGTGACCAGGGTCTCGGTGTGGTAGGCGGCCGCCATATACTATGTACGTAAATAAGTGCATACATATAGTACACAGCATACATAAGTAAAAAAGTAGAGAGCGCAGTGAGCGTAAATTTTCTTTGAAATTTGCTCATGTATTGACTGTTGATCGCTGTTGAAATGGTCAGTGAGATCAGTTGTGTTAACAAAAAAATCAGTTAGATGATTAGAATCTGTCAATTTTACAGAATTTTGTTAACTTAAGAGCGACAATTTCTCTTTTGTTTGAAATGACTAAACTAATTTGTTCGCTTGACAAAGAACCATAATTCGATCATTTCACCGATCTCCGTAAGTCAGAACAACAGAACGATTTGTTGATTTTACTAGCACCCATTCTTTCAGTGTTCTTCGTTTTTATTCGGGCATAATAAAAACTAATTTCTCTCACTCTCTGTGCTTTAAAAGTATTTTACTTATGCAATCAGCTTACAGTAAACGCCCTTTAAAGGTCACGTTTGGCTTAAAGACATTATTATACTGTTGATTCTCTTTTGATATTACGATTGACCTTAAGTTTGCGTTCGCTTCATAGCTTGGACTTTCTAAAATTGTTTGCATATTTATTGCCTTAAGCCAAATTTTAAATAAATAATGATTTTACTTTCATAAATGAAGGGGAATTTAATGAAATTCCACCTTTTAAACTTATTTTGGAAAAAAAATTGACATTAAGAAGCTGGGAGCTGTGAAGTCTGGACAGTGAAACGTTTTTTTGATCTCCGCAATGTTGGGTAACTCGGGACAGAGATAAAAGCTACGTATTCCAATAATTTAAAATGAGTTCGCTTCGGCGGACAGGCTTGATTTCATGATACGTAACAGTTTTCGCTTGATATATTCACACGAAAGCTAAGAATAAGTTCTTATAGACACAGACTAACAATGAAAGAAGTTCTTGGATTACTGAAGACATGTGGTACTAATGATGAGTCATGCCTACAGATAAGAATAGGAACGCACACTCCCTAGGGAAACGCGAGTACTCTAGCTCAACTTCGTTCTGGATTATTGTAACAGGTTAAACTCTTACTTATCAAGAATCAACCCCGACATACAAAACATATGTCCTGCTTGTAACGTGTCCTCGCATTACACCACCATCTCTCAATGTATTGTAAAATCAACGCCTCTAACGCCTCTCTCATTATGGTCCACCCCTGCTGAAACAGCAAGTTTCCTTGGACTCCCGTTAGAGGATATTGATGGCAATTTGTGATCGGTCACACCTAATGGATGGGCGAAGCACGGCTACAACAACAACAACAAGGAAGGGAGGTGGGCTGTTGTTCACTGCTTAAATGATAGTCTAGCCGAAAGCGTTACCTGGTCTTGATAGCTGCTTAAGCGGTAGCCAGCACAGTTTATAGCTTTTCCAACCCATTCTCAACCTCACCTTTCTTTGGTAGTTCTGCTTGTTGAGCCAGACGATGCAATGGCGTCTCCAACTTCCTCAGGAAAAGAGGGTTTCGGATGACCTAGAATGTTCGACGTAATCACATCAAATCGCTCCCGAGACGGTTCTATTTTCTGGAACTTACAGGCTCTACATTTAGCAAAGAACTATCAACAACGATAAAACTTTCTAGGTCTTTTGGGGAGCCCTTCTTATTGTTACTAAAAGAAGTAGCAGCTTGAAGGATGTAATAGATGAGCCTGAGTGATTTAAATGAATATAGCTAAGCGCCTGGCATCTGCAAGGTTCTAAAAACAATAAGAAAAAGTTAGTGAACAGTGAACTTCCAGGTCCGCGATATCATATGCATCGAGAGTAAGATCCGCATCACTGTTGAGTTCAGATCTTGAATCTTCAGTTCACTGTCTTCTAAGAAGACGCTCTCATGCAGCTATGCCTCATTGCTTTTTTAATGAACCAATCTCCAAACACAGATTAACAGCTTCGTATACTTCGTATGCTTCCACATACACATAAGTGTCTCAGTTACCAATATTGTATGACCTCGAAAAAAGCAATCCCAGTTCACATTCGAATTCAGATCGCTCAGTCATAAAATCAAGCTGACTCTGCAGTTCCGCGTAGGTTTTCAGCACATGTCTCTCACAATGATGACCAGGTGGTCAGCGTAGGCTCTCAAGCTTGTTTTAAGTCCCATTTGCCGATACGATAGTTCTCTAGCTCAGCAGTGATACAGACCCGCTTCCACTATCAATGTTCTTATTAACGCCTCCAGGATATTGTGCAGTGCTTCTTCAAAAAGAAAGAAAGAGAAGGAAAGAAAAGAA
>JARSSU010039118.1:0-12621 GCA_029619165.1 Eurosta solidaginis
ATATATACCACCGATCTCTATGATTTTTCAGGACAACTATATCTGCTACTATACGTAAGCATTTTGTGAGATTTGAAGCTTCTAGCTGTTAAAACGGGGTCAGAACTCTGCGCAAAGTTCTCTTATCTGAACACTCGTTGATGAGATATATACTGTGATATAGACCACCGTATCTCAATGATTTTTTCAGACATCAATATCTGCTATGACACGTAAGCCTTTGGTGAAATTGAAGCTATCATAGCTGTAAAATGGGGCCGAAATCGCATATATATACTATATATATACTATATGTACCATCATATATTATTATATATACCACCGATCTCTATGATGTTTGGCACACCAAGACATGCCTACTAGTATACGTGAGCATCGTGAAATTGAGCTTGTATACTGTTAAATGTGTAGGGTAGAAATGCGGAAAAGTTCTTAGCTGACATCGTTGTATGAGATATCATCTACTATATGCAAAGCGATCTCTATGATTTTTTCAGACAACAATATATGCTATATACGTAAGCATTTTGTGAAATTTGAAGCTTCTAGCTGTTAAAACTGGGGCAGAAATTGCGCAAAGTTTCTTATCTGAACAATCGGTTGTATGAGATATATACTATGTATACCACCGATCTCAATGATTTTTTCAGACAACAATATATGCTATACACGTAAGCATTTGGTGAAATTTGAAGCTTATAGCTGTTAAAATGGGGCAGAAATCGCAAAGAAATATATCTATATATATATATCTATATATACCATCATATATATATTATATATATCACCGATCTCTATGATTTTTTGACACAACAATACATACTATATACGTAAGCAATCGGTGAAATTTGAAGCTTATAGCTGTTAAAATGGGGTAGAAATTGCGAAAAGTTTCTTATCTGAACAATCGGTTGTATGAGATATATACTATATATACAACCGATCTCTATGATTTTTTCAGACAACAATGTATGCTATATACGTAAGCAATCGGTGAAATTTGAAGCTTATAGCTGTTAAAATGGGGTAGAAATTGCGAAAAGTTTCTTATCTGAACAATCGGTTGTATGAGATATATACTATATATACAACCGATCTCTATGATTTTTTCAGACAACAATATATGCTATATACGTAAGCAATCGGTGAAATTTGAAGCTTATAGCTGTTAAAATGGGGTAGAAATTGCGAAAAGTTTCTTATCTGAACAATCGGTTGTATGAGATATATACTATATATACAACCGATCTCTATGATTTTTTCAGACAACAATATATGCTATATACGTAAGTATTCTGTGAAATTTGAAGCTTCTAGCTGTTAAAATGGGGCTAAAATTTGCGAAAAATATATATATATATATACTATATATATATACTATATATACCACCATATATAAACTATATATACCACCGATCTTTATGATTTTTTCAGACAACAATATATGCTATATACGTAAGCATTCGTTGAAATTTGAAGCCTCTAGCTCTTAAAATAGGGCAGTAATTACGAAAAGTTCCTTATCTGAACAATCGGTTGTGTGGGGATATATACTATATATACGACCGATCTCATCAATTTTTTCAGGCAACAATACGTGCAATATACGAAAGTATATGGTGAAGTTTGAAGCTTCAATCTGTTAAATTGGGTAAGATATTACAAAAATCCTCTTTTTCTGAAAAATCGGTTGTATGGAGGATATATGCTATAGTGGTCCGATCCGGTCGGTTCCGACAAATGTCTAATCGGACACCCAAATACACCCGCTCACCAAATTTTATCAAGATATCTCAAAAATTGAGGGACTAGTTTGCATACAAACAGACAGACGGACAGACGGACATGGCTAAATCAACTCAGCTCTTCAACCTGATTATTTCGGTATACTTAATGGTGGGTCTATCTATTTTCCTTTAAGGACTTACAATTTTCGGTTTCGTGACGAAATTAATATACCATTTCATTTTCATGAAAGGTATAAAAATAGGTAGGTAATCTGTGTGAGGATGCAAAGCTTCACGTTTTTTGTGGTCTGCATGTAAAAACTATGACTACGAATCACGTATTTCAAAAATATATGACGTAAACGTAACTATTTGATGAAATTTGATGAATTTTGAAGCTTCTAGCCGTAAAAAGGGGTCAAAATGACAGTTTATATGAAGTATATAATATATATACCACCGATCTCTATGATTTTTTCAGACAACAATATATGCTATATACGTAAGCATTTTGTGAAATTTGAAGCTTCTAGCTGTTAAAACGGGGCAGAAATTGCGCAAAGTTTCTTATCTGAACAATCGGTTGTATGAGATATATACTATGTATACCACCGATCTCAATGATTTTTTCAGACATCAATATATGCTATACACGTAAGCATTTGGTGAAATTTGAAGCTTATAGCTGTTAAAATGAGGCCGAAATCGCCAAAAAAAAATATATATACTATATATATACTATATATACCATCATATATATATTATATATCACCGATCTCTATGATTTTTTGACACAACAATACATACTATATACGTAAGCAATCGGTGAAATTTGAAGCTTATAGCTGTTAAAATGGGGTAGAAATTGCGAAAAGTTTCTTATCTGAACAATCGGTTGTATGAGATATATACTATATATACAACCGATCTCTATGATTTTTTCAGACAACAATATATGCTATATACGTAAGCAATCGGTGAAATTTGAAGCTTATAGCTGTTAAAATGGGGTAGAAATTGCGAAAGTTTCTTATCTGAACAATCGGTTGTATGAGATATATACTATATATACAACCGATCTCTATGATTTTTTCAGACAACAATATATGCTATATACGTAAGTATTCGGTGAAATTTGAAGCTTCTAGCTGTTAAAATGGGGCTAAAATTTGCGAAAATATATATATATATATACTATATATACCACCATATATATACTATATATACCACCGATCTTTATGATTTTTTCAGACAACAATATATGCTATATACGTAAGCATTCGTTGAAATTTGAAGCCTCTAGCTCTTAAAATAGGGCAGTAATTACGAAAAGTTCCTTATCTGAACAATCGGTTGTGGGGGATATATACTATATATACGACCGATCTCATAAATTTTTTCAGGCAACAATAGTGCAATATACGAAAGTATATGGTGAAGTTTGAAGCTTCAATCTGTTAAATTGGGTAAGATATTACAAAAATCCTCTTTTTCTGAAAAATCGGTTGTATGGAGGATATATGCTATAGTGGTCCGATCCGGTCGGTTCCGACAAATGTCTAATCGGACACCCAAATACACCCGCTCACCAAATTTTATCAAGATATCTCAAAAATTGAGGGACTAGTTTGCATACAAACAGACAGACGGACAGACGGACATGGCTAAATCAACTCAGCTCTTCAACCTGATTATTTCGGTATACTTAATGGTGGGTCTATCTATTTTCCTTTAAGGACTTACAATTTTCGGTTTCGTGACGAAATTAATATACCATTTCATTTTCATGAAAGGTATAAAAATTGGGTGAATTTCCCATCCCTTTTCTTTGCAAAAGAATAGCGCCAAACCCTCGAGAGCTTGCATCGCAATGCAATTCAGTCTCATCCTTTGGATCATATATACATAATGTAGGTGCTTCCATCAACTTTATCTTTAATTTTTCGAAACATTCCAATTCTTTTTCACCAAACTTAAAACTAACATCTTTTCGTATTAAATTATACAATGGACCAGCTTCAATTGAAACCCTTTAATAAAATATGAACAGAATCCTAAAAAGCTATGCACATCCTTACTATTTCTTGGAATAGGGAAATTCTTAACTGCATCTACGTTATTTGTATCGGCCCTAATACCATCTTTTGTAATCCAATAACCTAAATATCTCAATTCCGATTTCATAAATTTACACTTATCAATTCTTAGTTCCAATTTGTTTCTCACCAATCTATCGAATACTTCCTTCATAATCTCTAAATGATCATTTTCAGTACTTGTTGCAACCATTATATCGTCCAAATAAATGGCAACTTTTCCCGCGCGTATGAGATCATCAAATACTTAATTTACAAAACGCTGAAAAGTGGAAGGGGCATTCTTAAGCCCAAATGGCATCCTACAAAATTCGTATTGGCCCAAAGGAGATACAAACGAGGTGTATTTTATAGAATCTTCGTTCATTCGTACATGGTAAAATGCACTCTTTAAATCTAATAGAGAAAATATTTTTTATTAACTAATCTATCTAAAAGATCGTCAATTAATGGTATCGGATAGTTATCTTTCAATGTATTTTTGTTTAAAGTTCTGTAATCTACACAGAGCCGTATATCACCAGTTTTTTTCCGCACTAATACAATTGGTGAACAGTATTCCGATCTACTAGGCCTAATCACATTTTTCTGCAATAAGTCATCTAATATTTCTTGAAGTTTTTCCTTTTCATTATAAGCTAGTCTTCGTGGAGGGATATGGAAAGGCTTCTCATTATTCAACAAAATTTTCATTTCACATGTAGTTTCCGGTTCATCAGGGCGTTCACAGCACAAATAGCATTCTTTAAATATTTTATCAAGTTTCCTTTTCGTATCATAACTTATCTCATCATTATCAATACATGTATCCTTTTCCTCAATACTTATTTTCATTAAATTATAACACTCATTTTCATAATTATATTCTTCTTTTGTACATATATTTGGATAAATTTTTAATTCGCATTTAGTAATTTTCAAGTAATCTCTTCCTAAAATTACCGGATATGTCATTGTGTCATCCGGAACGACATACAAAAAAAAATCTACATCTTTTTCATTATACGAAATGATACATTTTAGTTTTGCCAACTATTTGAAGTTGACTTTTATTTATTCCAAAAAATTGCGCTTCAGAATTAAAATTTTTTAAAAGAAGAACATAAGGCACGAACTGTTGTCGAATAAAGCTGATGGGACTACCAGTGTCAATTAAGGTACCTAATGTTGAACAAAAATTATATCCATCCCTAATAAAACTATAATTTATATATCTTACATAATCATCAGGATCTTTGTTATCTTGATTGTCAACATGATGGATCTTCTTTTTAGGACATTCAACTGCATAATGGCCCATTTGTGCACACACATGACATGCTCCTTTTTCGCGTTTTGGCTTGCGGCATTCGGCTGCCAAATGTCCCAGGGAATTACAGTTGAAACATCTACTCAGCTTTGATTGTTGACTTGTATTAGTATTGTTATTTAAATTATCATCTACTCGTTTTTTATTAGGTAGTTTAAGTCCTTGAAAAGCTTCAAGTAAACTTTGCTTATTTTTAAAACGTTGCATTTTTGCTTGCGATCGCAAAAAATAATCAGGAATTCCCTCTACAATGTGTTCTATTAAATCAGCATCATTAATTGAAAATTTGTTAGATAAAATCAACTTTTCGTTGAAATATTCCTGAAATGACTCATTACTCTGCCATTTCCTTGTTTCAAACTCTTTCATTAAGACTAACCGGCTTGAGCGATCTTCAAATAATAACTGCATTTCTATTAGTAAGTTTGCAACACTCATTGACATTATATCAGATCGCGAATAAAACCATTTTAAAGCTCGACCTTTCAACTTAATGGAAATGAGCGCTTTCATATTATTTTCGTTCAAATTGTACGCCTTCTGAACACTCATTAACTGAGCTTCCCATTGCTGGAAATAATCACCGTTTCCGGAAAATTCAGGGATTATTTCTTTTGCTAACATAAAATTGCTCGTACTGGCAAAACCTGCTCTAAACTTGCTTCTATTCCACAATCATTTTGACTTTGTTCGCAATTAGCCTTTCTCAATATTTCGTTTTCTTTTTTAAGCAACTCGTTTTCCTTTTTCTGTAACTCATTTTCGCGTTTCATCAGTTCTATTTCTCTTTTAAATAACTCCCACTCATTTTTCTGACTACGTAATCCATTTTCTTCCATATTTTCCCTTTCTTGATTACGATCACGTCCCGCATCACATGCATCAGCACACACGTAACGCTCATCATCCTCACACACTACGGTATGATTGTTAGCACTTGCATCGCCTGTATTAATACTTTCGACATCGTATGCGTGACTATTTGCTCTACTGATTTCAATGTTTTCTACAGGCAGAAATTCACCTAAATTTGGCAAACTAGCCAAACGAATCATCAATTCATTTTTTGTTCCACTAGTCTCTTCTCCAAATTTGCGCAGCATTGTCTTCAATTGCGCGACTGTATAAGATTTTAAATTATTTAAAATATCACAATTAGGCGTGTCCATCACTTCTGAAAATTGTAGTAAATTTTTCGTTTGCTCTTGCTTTATCTAATATTTTTTATTGAATGAATGTTTTACAATAGATCTCTAAGTTTCTAAAAATTTACATTAACTTGCTTTGTTTCATAAGGTATTTCTATAAATTTGCAACACTTATGAAACAAACGAAAGAAAAAACTCATATTTTAAGTCGCTTAAACAGAAGGTGATTAATGTGTGGGCGGTTTGAAAAAGTTAAATTTCTTCCTTTCAGTAATACAATACAAAAATCTTTAAGAACCGCCCTTATAAATAGCAGTCAATATTTTGCAAGGTCATAGGAGCAGAACAGAAATTGCTTGTTAGTACAATTGTAAGAAAACATGGGAAATTTAGTATGGTTTCAGGAGAAAAAAAATAAATATATACAACGCGCAATCGGAGGTATGACGATATTTAGGCCGAGCTTCTCTTCCGATTCCCGTCGCACTCCTTTTAATATTCCCAACAAATTGGCGGGATGGGACCAACATGTTTTATGCCGACTCCGACTGAGTTTGCAAGGGAGGGAAGCTTTGAAGCTTTTCATGGCAGAAATACGCTTTAATGGTCGCCAAATCACTTACGAGAGGCGACACCGATTAGATAATTTTTCTTGTATATAAAAAAAACTTATTTCTAAATTTTTCATGTCACTTTGCCCGAAAGTTGAACACATGATGATCGGTGTGGTAGGTGGAGCACGTTACCACCACACCACCGCGGTCGCTATAAAAAGTCGATGTTTTTCAAAAAATTTTATCAAGTTTTGAATTTTTTTAGTTTCAGTTACGAATTTTTTTCCCAATATTACCGAAAATAAAAGGCAAGAACTTAATTGGCGATATTTACTTAAACTTGCCACTGTAATAAATAATATAATAATTCATATTAATTTGTTCAAATTATTCATTCGACATTGAAGCAATCGCTAAGTACCTGGAGGAGGTATTTTCCGCTATCGGCAGCAGCGCGTGCGGAAACAAAATCGGCAAAAACGGGGAAATACCCAAAAAAACACCTGAAGAAAAATTAAATAGCAAATATACACACCTACTGCATTTGTATGTATGTATAAGCAACGTGAAAACGTTTTACATGCCCGCCAAAAAAAAACGCATAAGCCATCATTAGGAATAAGGAACACAGCGGCAGCGCTGCTTACTGCGATGACTGATAAGGTAATTATGATCCATATATTACCTTATTATAAGCCTCACGGGATATAAAGCGTTTAGCCAACCCAGGACTCCTGTTGTAATATAAAGAGCTTTATATATATGAAAATTGTTTTTTAAGGTAGCTTTGTATGTATCTGCGAATACATGCCATATCCTAATATACATACATATGTAGTCCAAATTTTATTTACATTTGCTTGACGGAGCTTTGCACATATCCAGGGAAGGATAACCATCAACGGGGACCTAGGCAACCATCAATTTGTGGGGCCCTTTTTCACGTCCGTTCCCTCCCTTTTTCGATTAAAAAATACAAACTTATATCTTTCATAAAATTTATTGTCACACTGTAATAATATCAATAAAATTACTATCTACATTTTAAACATGTCGTTTTTCTACATTTGTTTTCGGCAAATTCGTCAATTATATCTCATCAATATCGATTTTGTTCAATAAATCTGACTCAATGCAAAGTATACCTAAAATCTCGAGTCGCTCTTGTCGCGTTGTAGCTCTTTCAGCAGCTTTGATTCTTTTTAATTGCGAGAAGGATCGTTCGGCAGAACAATTTGTGATCATTAATGTTAAAAAAATCCGAAGAGCTATTTCTGTGCTAGGAAATACACATCGGCTAATTGATCTTTCTATTAGAATTTTATACAAATGACTATGTTTTTTTGTGCATCAGTGTATCTGGAGTTCACGTAACTTGGAATTGTTTCATTTCAATGAAAAATTCTTTCAAATCTCTAGAATAAAAACGAACTAAGTTATTTATACCCCAGCGGGTTAGGGGGTCAGAATATTCCCGCGGTAGGTATGGCTGTCGTAAGAGGCGACTAAAATACCAGATTCAAGGGGCTGTGTAGCGCAACCCTTCAGGTTGCCAGCGCAATATATAGCTTCTCCAAACCCAATTGTCACCTCACCTATCCGCGGCGAATCCTGTTTCACTAACAGACGAGGCTCTGGCGACCCCAAACTCCTCATGGAACTTGGGGTGGGGAGGGAGGGAATGGCCTGAAGGTTTAATGTGGCCACATAAATCGTTCCCGAGATGGTCGGGCTAGCACCTTAATGGTGCTGTGTGTACCGGAGCGTACCGGATCTGTATCCGGCAAAGGACCATTACATCGATAACACTCCCCAAAGCCTTCGGGGAGCAACCTTATCGCTACAACAACAACAACAACAACTAAGTTATTTATAGCTTCGTGGAGGTCTCCACGACTTAGAGAAAAGTTGATGAGAAATGCAAATCTGTCTGAAACTTCCATATACACTTTCGCACGTCGTTTGATTTCACTGTGACGATTGTCGATGATTTCGAGGAAACCTTTTGTCCTAAAATCATAGCGCGTGCGAAAATTCTACTTCTGGACTTCTGGAGCATTTCCGTCATTAGTTTGGTTCTTTCTACGACGAGCACGTTTTACGATTTCTGTATAACCTACAACAGGTAATAATTGTTTTGTTTTTTCTCGAAATCATTGAACTTTTCACGGAATGAAACTAAACACTTTTCTAACAATCCGTACAAAAAACCACACGTTTGCAAATCTGCTTTTTCGCTTTGCAATGACTTACTCACTGAACGCATAGTAGTCAAAATTTTTTCATTAGAAGCAATTTAGACTAGCAGTCAAAATAGAGTTCCATAAAATCAACATGAAACCACATTCGAATGTTGCATTTTATTCGCGATACACGTCGCCTCATAACGAGTATCAGTATTTTGTGATTCATCATCAGCAATGATTTCTAGAGCCTCTGATATGATATCAATGAATCGTAAACTGCATTCGTCGCATTCGAATATGCTTCCCAGCGTGTAGTTGAAAATGTCTTCAAAGTTTTCTCATTGTTTATTTTATTTTTTAATACGCCCCAACGATATGTGGAAGCGGATAAAAATTCTATGTCTGCATAATGGCGAGAAAATGCACTTCATAAAAACAGCACTTGACAGCAATGCTCTCCAACCAAATTAAGGGTAATGCGTGGAGCAGGAACATAGATCGCATTCTCATTCAAAACTCCATATTCTTGCTTGCACACCTTTATACTTCCCGTACATGTTTAATGCGTTGTCATATTATTGTCCTCTACAATTTTGAATATCTAAACCACATTCTTCAGTAAGAAACTTTAAAGTTTGTTTCGCTCTAGTTATAAACCTTTTTATACCTTTCATGAAAATGAAATGGTATATTAATTTCGTCTCGAAACCCAAAATTGTAAGTCCTTAAGGAAAATAGATAGACCCACCATTAAGTATACCGAAATAATCAGGATGAAGAGCTGAGTTGATTTAGCCATGTCCGTCTGTCTGTTTGTGAAATTTGGTGAGCGGGTGTATTTGGGTGTCCGATTAAACAATTGTCGGAACAGGCCGGATTGGACCACTATAGCATATATCCTCCATACAACCGATTTTTCAGAAAAAGAGGATTTTTGTCATATCTTATTCAATTTAACAGATTGAAGCTTCAAACTTCACCATATAATTTCGTATATTGCACATATTGTTGCCTGAAAAAATTGATGAGATCGGTCGTATATATAGTATATATCCCACACAACCGATTGTTCAGATAAGAAATTTTCGTAATAACTGCCCTATTTTAAGAGCTAGAGGCTTCAAATTTCAACGAATACTTACGCATATAGCATATATTGTTGTCGGAAAAAATCATTGAGATCGGTGGTATATATAGTATATATGTATGTATCTCATGCAACCGATTGTTCAGATAAGAAACTTTGCGCAATTTCTGCCCCGTTTTAACAGCTAGAAGCTTCAAATTTCACCAAATGCTTACGTATATAGCATATATTGTTGTCTGAAAAATCATAGAGATCGGTGGTATATATATTATATACCCCTTATAAACTGTAATTTTTGCCCCTTTTTTACGGCTAGACGCTTCAAAATTCATAAGATTTCATCAAATAGTTACGTTTACGTCATACATTGTTGAAATACGTGATTCCTAGTCATAGTTTTTACACGAAGACCACGAAAAACCTGAAACTTTGCATCCTCACACAAAGTACCTACCTGTTTTTTATTTTATATTTATCTTAAAAATTGTTTAGGTATGTAGATCTGTTCACTATATATTTCTTATCTTATGCATTCGATTATTCGGAGATTACTAACAGCATAAGATTATTGTTCAGCCCCATTCATGAAAGGTATGAAGTCTTCGGCACAGCCGAAGACAGTCCCGTTCTTACTTGTTATTATTCAATATATTCTCCTTTCACTTGTTCGTCGGTCGTCGCCTTTTGAATGCGGTCAATTGAGTTTTATTTATTTGAGTAAAATTTTTTTTCAGTTCTGATTATATTTTTCTTTCACTCTCTAGAATTTTATGTTTGTAAGAAAATTTTAGAAGTATTTTTCATTTTTCGGGGGCCCCCTACCTATTCTGCCTACCTGTTAATGCGGCCCTGCATATGTCCATCGTATATACATATCTACTGTATATGCATAAAAAAAAACCTAAAAACTGATTTTATACGAGTTCATTTGAGTGCTAAACCAAAATATTTTGAGATTTTTCTAACGGAGTTATAAAATAAGTTATGTCCTATCAAACAAACATGGTAATATGAAATGCGAAAGTTTCGATATGGGCATGTCCAGAGGTTTGTCTTTGTAGCTCAATCACGCTAAAACGGCTGGACGGATTTTGATGAAGTTTGGCACTCAGATAGCTAACAGTCTGAAAAAAAACAGGTTTTAACGAGATTGATTTAAAATGTGATTCCCCATCCTTTCTTCCAAAAGGTGATTTTAAAGCGTCATAATTTTGAGTCTAGTTGACCTACGATCATTGACTATATGGGTCATATGGACGGAGATCTAAGTCATTTTTGGAGAACTGAGTCTATTTGACCTATTTTTGGTAGCTCAGTGATATAGGTAAAAGTCTAGCAATTTTGAAAAAGTGAGCAGATCAACGGGGCTCCACTTCAGGTCTGTTCTTGCAATATTTTACAACATTTCGGATTGCTGTCTTCTTATTATTTTCGGAACTATTTCGGGATATTTTGGACTTATTAACAATTGTTTTGCGAATGACTATTTCCTTATGGTATCGGAATTGCTTTAGGAATTTTTTGGGGCTGTCCCTATTCGACCATTTCATTAGTTTAACTATTTTGTGACATTTCGAAACTGGTTTTCGAAATAACTAAACGCCATTTAGAGATCATTACTATATCGTTTCGAAATCGGTTCGAAACCATTTTCAAACCTCGTGATAAATACCGGATATGCTGTGTCTGTTTTCGGGAATGCATTCGAGAACATTTAAACTACATATTTCGTGACCTCTTCTAGATCATTTCGGGACTGTTTTCGTGATCATGATGATACTTCTGACTATTTCAAATTATGAGGGGATTGTTCGGCCAGATTTCGGGAAAAACTGAAAATCATTTGAGGATAATGTGAGGTTTGTTTTCGGGATCACCCTCGAAATCCTTTCGAAGGCTGATCTGGATCATTTTGTGACTTTTTCGTGGCAAAGTCGCGTTTATTTTTGGGATCAATTGGAGACTAGCTCGGGATTGTTTTGCAAATGTGTTCGGGAGAGCTTTTGGACTATTTCCTGTCCATTTCGGAAATCCTTTTTTTGTTTTGCGCTGCTTCTTTTGAACACAATGAGTATAAATTTATGAATTATCGCATTTTTTCTATTTTTCGAAATCGATAAGGCAGGCGTGGTTATAGTATGTCCATTTTTAATACCAGTTAATTCTGGATCCAAACGAATTTTTGAATAATAGCGTTTTCGTTTCTGAAAAAAAAAGAAATATTACCCCCACGTTGCACACTTAGATTCTAAATTTTGAATTAGGTCAATTGGCGCTCTGCAAAAGGATTGATTTTTTAGTAGGAAATGTGTTATGAAAGGAACACATAAACAAACGAGAGAGCTCAGAAGAACGAAAAGGGCGAGATCATTTTCAGAACAGAAAATGCCATAAGATATCGTTTAATGCGCGGACAGACATGATGATGGGCATGATGCACTTAAAATCTTTTTCTACGTTGGTAAATTTTTGTATATGGACGTCTATTATTTTGTTTAAACGTGCCCAGTAACC
>JARSSU010039120.1:0-41410 GCA_029619165.1 Eurosta solidaginis
CTTACAGACTATGATACAAACTAAAGTTAAGAGATAGTTATTTGAAAAATAATACATAGTACTTAGAAAGCAGATTTTAACATATTTAGCAGTTTCGCTTTTGGAGAAGAAAAGTCTAGATTTACAACAGTACTGATAGAGATAAACTCACGGAGAGCACGAGCAATTGGAGCATTACTGGAATAGTGGGTTTTAAAATTGTCACAATAAAATGTATAAAAACTGCGAAGACACCTCCGAGGAATATTAAATCGAATCCTATCCAATAAATATGGACAGTCAACGAACCCATTAATAATATCATACGCAAATGACAAGCAGAGTATTGATCTGCGATTATCTAAAGACTTAAGGCTTAAAAGCATAAGTCACGCAGAGTAGGCGGGTATAGGATCAGAGAAGTTTAATGGACGAAGGGCATATTTGAGAAAAATTTTTTGTATTCTTTCAATTCTGGTAATAGCAGTTTGACTACTTGGTCTCCAAATAAATACGCCATATTCCAGATTAGATCTAACAAAAGACGCGTAAAGTAGCTTAAACGTGTAGGGATCAGAGAATTTGGTAGCATTGCGCCTTACAAAGCCAAGCATAGAATATGATTTAGAGGTTATGAAATTTATGTGCTTACTAAAAGAGAACTTATTGTCAAAGACAACACCAAGGTCCTTAATCTCATTAACACATTGAAGCTCATAATTAGAGATACTATAATTTGTAGTTAGAAGATTAATTGACTTCGAGTAGGTCATTTGAAAGCATTTGGACGGATTCAAAGAGATACCGGAATTCAGGCACCATTGGTGCAATTTATTAATATCATTCTGCAACATTAAGGCATCATCTGGCGTCTTAATGGCAGAAAATAGCTTTAAGTCATCGGCGTATAGCAAACACTTCGCGAATGAAAAACACCTACTTACGTCATTAATAAATAAGATAAATAAAAGTGGACCTAATATACTACCTTGGGGAACCCCAGAAGTGGCTACAAACGGACTAGACGATTGTCCATCAATGGAAACAACACACTGTCTGTTACTTAAATAAGACTTTACCCATAAAAGAAACGAAGAGTGAAAACCAAGGCAACCTAATTTTTAATTAAAACACTATGATGGATTTTGTCAAAAGCTTTTGAAAAGTCCGTATAAATGCAATCAACCTGATAACCTGCAGAAAAAGATTCAATACAATATTCACTAAAAACAGCAAGATTTGAAACTGTTGATCTACCAGCGACAAAACCATGCTGGAAGGGAGATATTAAAGACTTAACCGCAAAACTCAACTTGGCATTAACAGCATGCTCGAAAATTTTGGAAATGGTAGAAAGCTTTGAAATAGGTCTGTAATTACGCACATCATTTTTGTTACCACTTTTAAAGACGGGGGTAATGGAGGTGAGCTTCCACTCGTCAGTGAACGCACCGCACGAAAGAGATTTATTAAAGATTATTCTTAAAGGAAGAACTAGAGTCGGGCAGTTTTTTAACAGGACTGAAGAGAACCCATCAACGTCTGTTTGAGACGAAGATTTAAGTTTGAGAATAGCATTACTAATATCATCAGAAGAGAGACAGAGGGCACCAAAGTTTAGAGCAGTGTCAAGATTCGAGGAGGCATCAAACGATTGATAACTATCGTCGGCAGAAAAATTTGATTTAAAAAACTCCGCAAATAAGTTGGCTGTATCACCCGGTGTTCGCGCTGAGTGGCCATCAAGGAACACTCCAGACGGTATACTGGAGCAACCTTTTTGGACTTGATATAGCTCCAAAATGTTTTCGGATTCAACTTAATGTTAGACTCGATTGTATGAATATATTTGGTGTACAGAAGCTTATCCAAATTATTAAATTTCTTCAAGTATTGCTTATATTTAATGAAGAACAAATGGTTCTTCGTATGTTTAAACTTACGCATATATTTATTTCTGAGATTCCTCAATTTTTTCAACTCTTTCGTATACCACGGAAGTTTGTAAGGCCTCATTCGTCTCATAGGAATTTATGCAGGCAGTGATTTAATAGATTAGATTTGAAAGTTTGGAAACTATTAGAAGTATCCAGTCCTTCAAGTACCACTTCCCAGTCTATTTCAGATAAAAAACTATTAAAACTGGGAAAACCAAACGAATTAAAGTTAAAAGTAATCTGCTTTCAGAAGTATCCTGTGCAAAACTATAAAAACTAAAATTAATAACCAAGGGTAGGTGATGCCTGTCCTTGTGAGTGATGGGATTTGTACATTCACTGATTTCACAATTAATATTATCACTAATAAATATGAGATCGAGTAATCTATTTAAAGTATTAACACATTTGTTGATTTGCAATAAATTAAGACTAAGTAAATTGTCAATGAAATATAATTCGTGATTTGCAGAGAGATTATTAGGTGTAAGACCAAAATTACAAACATTAGTTGACCAGTCAATATTGCATAAGTTGAAGTCACCAAGCACGCAGAGATGATTATCACTTAGGTTATTAATAACTAGCGAAACTATGTTGTCAGCGTGTGCCTTGTATAGTTCAAATGAACTGCCTGGTGGCACGTATGATGCAAGGAGATATAGGGAGCCTTGTGAATCAGAACGATTAATGCAAACACAAATTTGGTCGAGCAAAACGTCACCATTACTAAGCGGAAAGAAACAGGAGGATAACTGACGTTTGACCGCAATTAAGACCCCACCGCCACGAAGACAACCAGTAGCGTTAGCATCTCGATCTTTGCGGAATACATTAAAAAGATTAGAGTCGAAGAACTCACTGTCGAAAAAACTTCCATTCAGCCATGTTTCCATGAAAACAAAGACGTCATAATCCAATTGGGAACTGAAGGTGTGAACAAGATCGGCTTTGGTCCTCATCCCAGAAGGTTTTGGAAATATACCTTTATCTCACTATGACCATTAATTGGAGGCAGAGCACTCACCACATTGTTCAGTGATTGCTAATCGTCGCTTGACACTGGGTCCGAGCTACTTGCTTGCTTGCGAACATTTTTAAACGGTTTAACTTTCACATTTGCTGGCCATAGCAAGGGATCCATAATTGCGTCCAGGAAGGTAGCTGACACGCCAAGCTTAAAATTTACTCTAGAGAGTTTAGTAAAATCTGTATCTTTTTTAACCAGAGGGAAGCAGGCAAGTTCATTGCCATCGATTTTCGTATTTTTAACCACATAGGAGATTATATTATCAGCAGTGACATTAGATTTGAATGACGATAGATGGATCCATTTTTTTGCGGAAACTACATCAAGTTCAGTGTTAGTACTGACTCCGATCACTAGACTACGCGAACTGGTTTGGACTTGGGGGGTTTTCTTTGATGGACTTGACTTCCCGCGTTATTAGAATCACTGATTTTATCATTGCCTACCACGTCAACGTTAGTACCAGAAGACAGAGATTTAGTGCGTTTTTTGTTTTTACGCGTTTTTCTCTGAACCTGAGTCCACTGTGAGGGAGATTCAATATTATTTGCAGTAGAAGAGCTGTGAGAGAGATGTGTTGAGCATGCTTGAACCAAAGTAGTAACATTCTGCTTAGTGGCACATAGTTGAATTTCACTCACATTGTTATCATTAGAAATTGGGCAACAATCGGTGATAGCAGTAACAATTGGACTCTTGTTGTTGACATCAACATCAGCAGAAGTCATAGGAGCAGCAGAGATCGCAGTATCATTGCAGGTGGCGTCGACAATTGCACAGGCAAGAGATGCGTCATCTGTACTCGACGATGTTGTCTCTGACGTTTTAACTGCAGTAGCGGCGCAAGCAGAACGAATATCTGTAGAACATGTGCATTTGTTTGTATTTAAATCTGAAGCCAGCGAAGAAATGGCCGAGAACAACTCATCTAAACGAAGTTTGTTGTGTAGAGAGCGAATTTCACTTAATATTTCCAATTGGTCAATAAGAAATTTGTTATAATTTTTGACAGAATTGATCTCAATTAAAGCCAAATCTAAAGCACTTGTTTGCTGAGATGAGTGAGGATGACTTACGTCAACATTGCCAACATAAGAAAGCATAGGTTGACTATTGATTCTTTCCTCGTCCATTGCGGCTACCGCCAGAAACTTTTCCTCCAGATGAGAGCCGTGGTTCTGGTATCAGCGCCACATCAAATGAACCCTCCTCAAGAGTCAAGAGTAGTTGTAAGACGTAGTAGTAAGACTCGCAGCGCCATTCAGTTGTTAGTCTCTCTCTCGAAATTGTCCGCCGCTGCGCTCACGCAATAGGTTCCGGAGGTCCGTTTCTACTCCCCCCCATATTCCTACAGTGTTGTATGCTTATTTGTAAGACCCACATCATCATTCTAGCGAACTGTGGTTGTTGTTATGACTGGCAGCACCATTGAGATGATTTTCCGACACCTCCACCGCTGCCCAAAATATGTGCTGCCCTCGTCATTTGACGCTACTTTCAGGTTTTCAAGGTCCTTTTATGCCTACCCTGCTTTTAGCGTATTGGGGTTATTGTCCTTAGAACTCCTCTTTCTAGATCGTTTTAACGGGTGCTTAAACTGTTTATCAAAATTATTTTCCTAAAGAACGATGGCTTATTGATGCATACAAAACTGAATTTTTCACTGTGAACAGTTTGACGTGATCAGCTTCAAATCAGTTTATCGATAAGGGTTTCATTTTGTGACAGAGGGTGACACAGAAACAGAGATAGATATACTGGTAGCAATATCCTTATTTTTGATAGGCTCATCCGTTTGACCTTGGCATCCAATATGCCTGACACATCGAGCAAATAACAAAATCAACATCATTCGGTGTACTCTAAAGTTTGTTAAAATTTTTTTTTGGTCTGCATGCTGCTCATTATGAAATCGCTTATTTAGATATGCAGAAATAATTGGAGAAAACGTATTTTGTAGTCTTTAGTTCTTTGGAAGGTCTAACTAATGTAAAAATCTTAACCAAAGGACGGCTTGACGCAGTGAGCTATTTTGATGTTATAAGGCATTTATCTGGTATTATCTTGAAACAAATTTTTCTTTTTACTTTAGGAGTTAGTTACGGAGGAACAATAGTATTTACATATAGGTACATACATATATTTTGGTCGTTTTGTATGTATGTATGACACATCAGTTTCATAATTGGCAATCACTTAATAATGGGAATGCTTCCCGCCAACAGACTATTTATATGGTTTAAAGATTTAAAGTGAGCTGAGGGGTGTAATCAAGGCTTTGAAACTTCATGAAAATATAATTTATTTGTAAGTGTGTTATGTTTACGTTCATATACATACATGTATGTACATATGTGTACGCACACATGTATTCGAATAATGATTTATGTAAGCTTGGCTAATGTTTCTCAAGATTTATCATTAATCATCAAAACTTTTCATTGCGCCATCCACAGTGAAATACAACTCCACTTAATATCGTAACACAAAGTAACATTTATTCAATACGCAAAACACAGAATTCAAAAAACAATAATAAACATCTTTATAATTAATATTATGCAAACTTGCTTCAGCACAAAAAAATTCGGATAAATTAATAAATTATATAGCAAAACAGTAAGGTTAAGTTTGGTAACCGAATATCTCAAATTTTAACAAAAACAAACAAACACCAGTTGGAGGTGTGGATTTGGTTACACAATTTGAAAATAATATGACTATACGCATTTATAATATGTTTGTATGTCCGTATGCATTTTTGTAGATATTCGTTAATCCATTATAAGAAAGTCATGTCAAAATGAATGTAAAGGACACAATTTATTCAGTTCACAACGGGATACATTTCATGCTCATCTCAAAGAGGCACATCTGGTGGGCAGATACATATTCCTTTGTTTTGTCAGCAGAGTTCTCTTAGTTTCTTTACTTACATATCTTGACTCTCAAAACAACAGCTATTCTCTTCTTTTTATTTCTTGTATTTCACTTCAGCGTTTCCATATTGGACTGATTTAAAACATCTGAACATTTTTTTCTAAAGAGAGCACATTGTAGTATTCCAGGAGTGACATTCTGAGTAAGTGAAGGAAAGCCCTCTCTCGGCAAACGAAAATCATACTCTACAAATCACTTATCGTACCCGTCATACTATATGGTGCAGAAGCATGGACCATGCATCAGATGAAGCGGCTCTGGGGGTGTTCGAGAGAAAAGTTCTTCGAAAGATGTATGGCCTCTACGTGTTGGCGATGGCGAGTACCGAAGAAGATTTAACGATGAGCTGTACGAGCTATACGCAGACATCAACATAGTCCAGCCAAAGATTGATCGAAGAGTAAAGATGTTGCAGGGACGAAAAATAGTGTGAAGCAAGCTTCACAAAACCTCTAGTAGGTCACATTCACCACTTACCACAGCAGAATTTGTTAGCTACCACTGTCTGTATTTGTTATTTAATAATTATTTGTACACTTTTTATTCAGCTAATGTGTTCAGAAGTTATGCGAATGAAAGATGACGCTCCGGCCAAAAAGTGTTTCTATTGGAACCCCCCTTTGGAAGCAGAGGTAGACGGCGGCCCCCACTCCGCTGGAAGGACCAGGTGGAAAATGATTTAAAATCTCTTGGTGTGACCAATTGGCGCCGGTTGGCAGAGAGGTCATAACCGTTTAAACGATTAAGTGCCAATTAAGTAAGTAAGTAAGAAATTCTGAGTTATAACTGTACCTAATCAAAAACGTGCGATATGGTTTTCTGCTATCAGCGCTTAACAGCTCATGTTTAAGAAAGAAGCCGCAGAAAACTTCATTAGAATAATTAAAAGAGGAAAAACAACTAACAACAATTACAAACAGGATTGAAACTGAAATCGCCCAGTTGAAAGAGTTTTATGCATACACGAAGTATGTGTAAAAAAGTATGTGAAATTCATATATTTTGATTTGAAAACATATTTCTTCGCACATAAAGTATGCGTGCTGTATGAGTGAAAAAGTATGAGCAATTCATGAGCACTCAGGTGGGAAACGCTCTAGGAATGCTTGCGATATGCATGTTGTATCAATGAATTTTACTTTACGCATACAGAAGTAGTTCCAACGCTCCCTGAGAAGTACGCTCCAATTCATATATAACATACTGAAATTGAATGCATACATTGCCAATTGTGCGCTTTCTATCTTTTTAACTTCAAAACCCTCGTTTTGCGAAGCATAAAGCATTTCTGGGAAGCTATTTTTTGTAATATTAGAAAATATTTAAAGCATTTGCCTCTTTTAACAAATTGTTCAACATTCTCCATATTTGCTAAAATTATATAAGGAAAACTTAACGAGGACCCCATACAATAGAAACCACGACCTCTTTGGCTGCAAATGTGCACATCAAATGCGCTCATGATGTGCATATTTTTCCGCTGGGTACATAATCAAAATGATCAAATTTACGAGTGGCAAAATTTTTCATCAACAGACACTTCATTCCGCCTCCATCAAATATCAAAGATCAAATAAATAATAAAAAAAAGGCATAATTCAATGAGAGAAAGAAATAGTGCAAACGGACACAACAACAATTTTGTGACTCTCAATTTAGCATTCAACTCGTAAAAAGCATTGTTTTGTTTGTATGGCAAGTCGAGATTTCATGCAACAATAAATATGATGTATTTAGGAATTCTTGATTCAACTGAATTATATTAAATTAAATTTTAATGCCGTTAAAAAGCGCAGAGATGCTGCTGAAGATGGCACGTCTGCGGACAATCGGGCATCTGTGGATTTGGAGAACGCTGCTGTTGATGTGGACAATGTGTGATGTGAGCAAACTCAATGGCATCTTTACAGTGATTTCAATTAAAGTTTTATTGTTGATTTTAAGTTTTTGCCCGTTTTTTGGATTTTTATGTTTTACTTTCTTCTTGAATTCGAAGAAGGAAGTTGGTCAGTAAGCCAAACTTGTTTGGTTTTAACGCTTTGCTGAGCCGCACTCAGTTTCGTTTCATTTTGTAAATCTTGACTTACTAAATAAAAACCTTTTAGTTTACTACCTTCTAGAGACATGTCTACTTACATACTTACACACAAACTTTGCCCTTTTCACCTTGTTTATGTTCGTCATCACAATTATTTATATTCATTTATGCAAGTTCCACTTACCTACAAAGAGAAACAATAAAAAAAAGATAATTTAGCAACTTTTTCTGTTTTATAATATATCACATATGCATACATATAATAAATGCAGCTATGGGACGAAGAAATAGCGCACCGTCTCGCTATGCTATAGAACATTAACATACATAAAAGTGGTATTTATACCGGACTTGTTAATTTTTAATGGCTTTGGCTACTAAGTTTAATACATTTTTATTCATTGAAGCCTTCGACTTTGACTATTTGTTAAATATATTATGTGCTTATCTTTATATTCAGAAAACTACACGGCTTGGAATTGTTTCCTAAATTTTAAACCATTAATCGGTTTAAGCAATTTTTGAAACGTTTTTCTACTAAATTGAAAAACTCTCAACTAACTACTGGGTTTTTTCATTCAGTTTGAAATTAAAACTTATTTAAACAATAAATCTAAAATCTTAAAATTTTTTTAAAACAAAACGAATAGTGTTTCAAGTATCTAAAAACAGAAACTTGTATACACGTCTGGTTTTAAATAAAAACCCTCAAGAGTTTAAATTTGGTGCTGAAAATTTAAAAATAAAAAAATCTATTTGTGAAAAGTGCTGCAAGGCATTCATTGATGCTTTTTTGAATAATTTTGTTATATGTACATACGTATGAAGTGTTATGATACAAAAAAGTTTTATATTTAGGCTTATCTTTTTAACAGTGTAGGTACAGCAAGACCGCACCTAAACCATACACTGAAATCAACAATCACAATTGATCGCCCACTCTCACGTACGCACTGCCTTTTATATTGTGACGAATATTAGTAACACTAAGTGATACTTACATCACTAATCTGATACTAAGTAAATAAAGCCACAACAACAATAAAGCAAGCTTCCACACTTGTATGTACGTAAACAAATTAATCATCATGTGCACACATACATACAAGCAGCAGAGAAATACTCACAAACGCATGTCATCATCAGCTACTACTTCGCTCACATATACACACGCAGATGGTTACACACTACAAATACACGCGCGTATGGCCAGTGACCAGATAGAGGATTCTAGAAGTAGAAACGTCTAGACATTTGGGCAGAGAGTATAAAGGCAGCAGAAGCTTAGTAGTCCGTAATCAGTTTGATTTAAGCACGCTATCAGTTGCGAAGTATAAGTGTTATTGTGAAGTTTTTTCAAAGTAGTCTAATAAAGACCATTTTGCATTATTGAATATTGGAGTTATTTATTCAACAGTTTAGCGATACGAACGTTAGTAGAAGGTTGCAAATAAGCGGAATTTCCCTATATTCGTTACAATATTAAGGCAGGGCAAAAACAGTCCTTTCCCAACAACTTACTGTCTGTCCAGGTTAAGATGGATGATTTCACTTCCCAGTTTGAGAAAAACCATGAATTTACTTTCAAAATTTGCTGCTAATTACTCATTTCCACGACATGTTGTCATCAAATAAATAATAGTTTAAAAAAACACGCTTTTATAGCTAACCGAACTAAAAAATAGAAAGTAATTTTCAATTAAAAAGAGTTTATATAACAGTAGTAGAAGGTCAAACAATCATTTATAGTTAATCACCTCAAAATAAAATTATAATAAAATTTAAGTTATTAACAGAATCATTTGTCTACATTTCATATCTTTCCTCTCAGATAGTTGCCAATAGAATGATTGTAACATTCAATATCAAGCACCCCGCTTTTTACTGTGAATTAAATTATTCTGTTAATAACTTAAATTTTATTATAATTTTATTTTGAGGTGATTAACTATAAATGATTGTTTGACCTTCTACTACTGTTATATAAACTCTTTTTAATTGAAAATTATTTTCTATTTTTTAGTTCGGTTAGCTATAAAAGCGTGTTTTTTTAAACTATTATTTATTTTTAATTTTTTAGTTCAGGTAATTTTAAAAGTTTTAGGTGAGAGTGATGAAACCTCGAAACCCCCACGGCACCGAAAAGGGCCAAGACGCAGGGGGCTGGACGCGGTCTTTCGCCGAAATTGCCAAGGGTCGGCAGATCATTGGCATTATAGACGAGAGCAGCAAAGATGGCAGGATCCCGAAACAACAGTGGAATTGGATCGAGGCCCCGCTCGCTACGGCGGCCGTGAAGATTAAGAAAGACAACCCTGGTCCACCGCCATCTTACACCGATGCAGGGTGGTTCCAGGGCAATGTCAAGCTAATTGCCTGTGACGACGCCAGGTCGGTAAACCTTTGTAGGGCCGCCGTCACGCTGATAGGGGTGGTATATCCGGGCGCTCGCCTCAAGGTAGTGGAGGCGCGTGATATCCCCTCACGACCAAGGGCTAGAGCATGGGTTCCATTGACGCCAACGGACCCAGCTGACATCCTGGAACTGCTTCAGGAGTACAACCCGCCACAGGATTGGAAGTCAACCCGGATAAAACCGAGCTTGTCCTCTTCACGAGGAGGTACAAAGTACCAAATCTTACCCCGCCAAGAATTGGGGGTACGTTCTCAGCGTTTAGCGATCAAGTCAAGTATTTGGGAGTCATTCTGGATAGGAAGCTATTATGGAGTGATCATATAGTGGAGCGATCCAAGAAGGCAGCAGCAGAGCTGTTCACCTGCAAGAGGGCAATTGGCACCTCCTGGGGATTCTCCCCTAAGGTGACCTACTGGATTTACACAGCCATTGTGCGCCCGATTCTTCTTTATGGTGCCTTGGTCTGGTGGCCTGCACTAGCTAAAAGTACCTTATCTTAAAATGCTTCAAAAGGTGCAACGGAGTTCGGAGCTCTGCATTACCGGGGCTCTCGGCTCCACTCCAGATGCCGTTACATACATACATGGATACATATATACATAGATAGATACAGGCCAAGCTAATAAAAGCGTGTTAAAAAGGGCTCCAGAATGCTCTTTCGTAGATGTGCCATGCATCCCTTTCTATCATTAATAAAGGAATGCGTTCTTCGCATTATGTGCAAGGTTTCAAATCTATGGCCATTTGGGGTGGTCATAAGTTTAATTGACCTTAAGTCCGTTAACCTTATGTCACCCCACCATCACATTATTGCATTGTCATCGAACCTTGATACGTGTGCAAAGTTTCAATCAAACTTATGGCCATTAAAAGTGGTAATAAGGCCAACTGACTTTATGGCCGTTGACCTTATGTCACCACACCACCACATTAATGCATTGTCATCGGTCCTTGATACGTATGCAAAGTTTCAAATTAATCAGACTTCTAGAAACCGGTGAAAATTAAGGTCAAAGATTCCGTTACATACAGGCCAAGCTAATAAAAGCGTGTTAAAAACTAAACCACTTTGTTCTTGTGACGGGTGGGGCAAGTCACATCAGAGTCGATGTATACAAGGAATGTTCCGAAAAGAAAGTGCACACTTTATTTTCTTTGTCATTTCACCAGTTTGCCCTTTATTTCCCTCAATTTTCTTCTAATGAAAACTTGCATATTTAGACTAATTGAGATGATTAAAGGAAGGAAGGATTAAAATAAATCTCTTCATTTTCACAATTTTCTTTTTAAGAGCTTTGATTAACTCTTTTACACTTTTTTCGAGCAAATTAGCCTTTCATTGCTTTATTATTTATTTTTATTTTTTTTTAAGTTTTTGACGGTATCATTTCATTAGGCGCAATTCTAGGGCAATTGGATGGGTATCCTCTTTAGTTAACTGTTAACACTTTGATGAAATTTACTGAGACCAAATTGTGTCAAAATAAAGCTGGCACAATGCTTGCAATACTAAGGCGTCTTACGTTACTTGGAACCGTCCTCGTTTTTATTTCTTGAATACGGTGCCCTTATGTGACTAAAACAGGTTGTCTACAAGCCTTTGTTAGGCTGACTTCGTAAATGCATATTTCAAAGCATAAGCTGCGATTTATTGCGGAACCAATGCAAAACAAAAATGTTTTATATCACTGCTTTCCATCACAAATGCATGAATAAAATTTATCATGCACAAAAATGACAACCGATGCGCATTAAAAAGAGTTGCTATGCAAAAACGAACACACTGCATCATCATTAAATAAAGCTGTGTTGAAAACGAACATTATTCTTTATCATACTGCATTGCAATATGCATTTACGAAGTTACCCTTATTTAAATTGGCCGCACTGGAAGGTGTACAGTTAAATCCGTCGGTTTAATGCAAAATTGGAACTATAAAACATTATTTCATCCATTTTTATGTAACTTATTATCCTTTTTAATTAAACGGTTTTATTTAGCTTGACTTGACAGGCTGGCTGGTTGGCTTGCTGGCACGAATTTTGAAATTGAAATTTAAGTAACTTCCCGATAAGCTACAAGCTTGAAACTTGGAATATAGTTCAGGACACGATGACAATGCAACAATAAGAAAAAAATCGCCGCTAGGTGGCGCAAGGATCGAGATATTCACAAAAATCGTATTTGTGATCCGATTTGGCTCATATTTGGAACACATAATACATACAAGAATAGAAAGCGATCTATGATGTCCGATTTGGCTCATATTTGGAACAAATATTACATACAGTCCGCTAGAAGTGACGTCAAAATATTTTGGAGTTGGAGGAGGGACAAGCATACGTGGCGCAGAGACGAGTAAAGTCTTTGGAAGGATTATGTATTGAGGACTTAGATTGTAACAAATTGTAACAAATTGTCAGGAAAGAGTCCTTGTAATAATGAGTCACTAAATGAACTAAATAGAATGAGAAATAATAGGCATTTAAATAAAGACTAAAAACTTGAAAACAAAATAATTAAAAAAAAATTTTTTAAGCTAAACGGATTTATTGAAAACAATACTTAAATGAAGTAATAATAATACTAACAGCAAGAAAATAATTAGGTAGGTCCTAGGTACTAGTCATCACACTACTCATCAATCTAGGGCGTTGATTAGACAAATAAATAAAAGCGTTGGACGCGTCAAATTTCTATTGATAGTCATATATAAGTCAACTGAACCCTAATCAGGTTATGATACACCTCACGTTTTTAGAAATTTGACGCGGCCCACGCTTTTTTTTAATTGTCTAATCAACGCCCTAGATTGATGAGGAGTATGATGACTAGTACCTAGGAACTACCTAATTATTTGCTTGCTGTTAGTATTATGATTACTTCATGTAAGTATTGTTTTCAATAAAACCGTTTAACATAAACATTTTTTTTAAATTATTTCATTAATTCTGTCGTCAAACGTTCATAATGAGATCTTTGCTGCTCGTTGTATTTCTAACAGCAAACACCTTCCCTTGTTTTGATGCTTGCTACTTTTTAAGGATTTCAAATGATGTTATTGATTAGCTAATTTTATCATTGGGCCAATGGTCCCCGATATTTCCCTTTTTCACCGTAATTTGTTAATCTCTGTAGATTTAGTTCTTTATCATTCTTGCCATTTTTTATCATCGAAACTCGCCTTGTACATTTTTTGGACCAATCTTATGCATACAGGGAACATTCTCTCAAACTCAATATAATCACGCAGCTGGGCGGAAGCTCCGCTCTCAGTTTTAATCCGGATTTTCGCATCTATTTAGTCATCATATGCGTGATTCTACTGTATGGTATTTTCGGTCGGTCCCAAGTAAATCGGGGCTCTGCATGTGGATTATTAGTTTAATGGTTAAAGCTTAAGCTTAATAAAACACCGGATTATCCCTCCATTGGTGTTAATCCATAACATCAGGTTATATATTCAGAAGTTTGCTGTCTTTAGATTGTTGTACAGTTGCTCCACCAACACACAGGTAATACACTAAGGCCAGAACCATGTGCGTGGGTTTCTGCGTAATTGAGGTTATTATATATACTGATTTAATGTTTTACTCCAAGTACGATAAATTTTTTAGTTTTTTAAATGTTTTTAATTAAACTTTTTGTCATCTCGATTCCCACACTATCCGCCATTTTATTCTCTGCCGCATGAATAGCGTCCTTTTATAGCACGCGGTTGAGTTGTGGGGAAAAACGAACTTGACGCGACGACGCACAGTGTTTCGTGTAAAACAAGGTAGCTGGACAAAATTATTTTATGAGATTTTCCGTTTCATATGCAGTCATTTATTACAACTACGTCATTTTTTCAGCCATATGTTCTTTTTTTATTTTTTTTCCAAAATTTTACTTCATATGCATACATTTGCTTATTTCATATACAGTAACTCATGTGAATAAGTGACATAGATCCAAAAAAATTTAAAGGACTTAAGAATATTACTTTATTGTACTTAAATTGAATGGACTACAAATCTCAATACTCTAAAAAATTCTAAAAAATCGGAAAAAAAAATAAATTTTTTATGAAAATTCGTCGAATTTTTGAAACATTTTTTAAATATAATTTAGTTTTTGTTATAGATCGTGACAAATTTTCTTATGGGAAATTAGTTAAAATAAATTTTCGAAAGCGAAAATTGTAAGAATTGTCCAAAAAGGGGTGTCTGCTTATTTATGTGAGTGACTGTACATATGTACATACATATTTTGTATTTATTTGAGTATTTATCCTGGCACTACAATTTTTACAAAATTATTTTATAGTACCAGTCAGGAATGTAAAAGTGAATTACAATAATAATAATAACAATGTAAATAATTAAATTAATTATGTGAAAATTACTTATTACAAAAACTTAAAATTAAAGTATCATACAAAGTAGAAAAGAGAATAGATTTAAATTAAATAAAAACTGATCCAACAAAAAGTTATAGGGTAGGTTATCTTTTATAATTACCCTTCAAAAAACGCGAGTACTCCATAAATAGTGTAAGGAATACTCCTTTAGGAGTATAGGAGTGTTCCAAAACTAATCTGTATTCATACAAAAAATGTGCTCCAATTAACATTGCGATGTCCTAGGAGAGGAGTAGGTGGTCCCACTCTCGCTTTGTTTGTGAGTATTCCATAGAGTACATACGTGAGAGTACTTTCCAAAGTACTTTCACTCCAGTAATCCATGGAGCACCCACAGAGGATCATATGCCAAAGTACTAAAGAGGAATTGTGTCGGAAAGAATTATCGAAGTGAATTTAATTTAAAATGAAAGTATAAGAAGAGGGGCAATACAACTTTTATATTTTATACTACGAATATTCTTATGTTATTTAGCATTTGCTTGAATAAAGAAACTAATATTTCTCTATACATACTATAGTATGTATACATAAAACCAGTGCACGGTTGCATTTTATCAGAGTTGACATAGTAAAATTTTATTATCAGTTATTTGCATGCAATATTTTACTTTTGGCAACTCTGTTCGATCGTCATCGTGTCGTGATCACGGTCGTTAAAAAACGAGCAATGATCGGCTGATGGTGGTCCCCAAACGCATTGCAAAGGAGTATTGTTAGAGTACTCCAACATGAAGAAAATGGAACACGTAATCCAACAATTTTTGCAGGGTATGTTATTATTCGCTATCATCACTTTCATTCGATGAGTCACTTGTGGAATAGTCATGAGCATCAGCAACACTACTGTGAAAGCTTGTAACAACTGGGGTATTTATTGACTCCTCAACAGTATCGGGGGACAGTAAATTTAAGACTTCTGAAGTCAGACTTTTAAATTTTTTCTTAGGTATCTCCCTAAAACTGTTAACTAAAGGATCCGATGTTATAAGCAACATATTCATAAGATCTCTATTCGTGGCTTCACGCGACTGCTTTTGTGTGTTATCATCCCTGAATCGTTTCAAATCTTTGTTACGGGCTTCCTGTGCTTCCTCAGAAAGTTGACCAATAGGTAAAATTGCTGATTTTATAATACCAGTACTATGCACTAAGATTTTATGAACTGTAACAGGCATATTAAACCATGGATAGAGATCTATGTATAGTTTTTTAGTCTCGACCGCAAATTTTTCAAATCTTTGGATATTTATATTGTACCCAGATGCTAATGCGCGAAGGAGAGTGTCGAATCTTTTGATGAGCGTAACATCCAATCCCGTAATCTCAGCACTAGCCTCAGAATTTTCGAAAACACTACGAGCAGTGTTGCCGTCATTGGTATTGCCGAAACCTGGTTTTGGTTTATCTACTATCAATCCAAGTTGTGCAGTATTTATATTACATTCAGTGTATTGGCGTAGATGCTACCAAATGGGGTTGTTTTGTGTAGCGTTCCTGTGTGGATATACCTGCATTAGGATTGCTTTGTATGTACCTGTTTTTATGCCTTGGTGACTGGTGCAGTAGGTTGTGGGAGGTTGAAGTCAGTGATCTTCGCCTTTTTGCTTTTGGTGTGCTCTTGTTGACCTTGCGCGTTTATTTTTGTGTGTTTTATGGCTACGTGTTTGTTCCCTGTACCTGGGAATTGGTTTTGCCGTTTGTAGATCAGCTTTAAAGGTTCAAATATCTCCTCGGAGCTGGTACGTACATACATCCTATTTTATATGTAGAGTTAACTAAATCTACATTTAAAATAGATGTGCAAAGAATTCGCAATGGTTTTTCTTTCGACTATTAGAGAATACTTGCGACTATAACTGTAAAATTTAGCCCGGATGTCCGCGGATGTATGTAACTTTTTTGTCCCTAAAGTTAAAAATATAGAGAAAAAATACCCTTTCTTCTTAATAACGGAATGTTAAATATATTGAGAATACTCTAATTGCGAAAGAATTACTATTAAAAAATTTTGCTTACCTTCGAGCTTAGAATCCATCAAAAAAATTATATAAAAGTGTTCACTTAAAAAAAATATGAAGCTTAATATTCAACAAGAATTTTGCAAATTAACCAATGCATTTTACGGCCACTCCTGCCTTCTTACTTCAATTACTCAATATATATGAGCACAAATATCAAAAAAAAGCAAAAATCCCGTTATTTTGTTTGTTTTCTTTCATTTCTCATTACACTTTTCTTGGAATAAGAACTTTGTTTTTGTTCAGCTAGCTTGTTCTACGCGAAACACTGTGCGACGTTACAAAACCAAGTGGGGGCTCTGCATTAGTGGCGCTCTTGGTTCCACTCTTACAGGCGCACCCATCACTATGCTGCACGTACTACCGTTAATTTCGGCGGCGGAGAAAATCGCAACAGTTATTGCAAAAATGTAAAAAAGCAGGGAATATAGACCATGGTAATTATTCACCTGGACACTGTGTAATAGATACACTCTTCGCTAGGATTACGATAAATCTCGCAGTTGCAGTTGAAGCGGTGAGCTACTCTCGGTCAACCATTTTACAATGATCTTTGGAGGTATCAAACCCGTAATAAGCGCGTTAGATAAATTTGTTGATTCTACGAAATGGTTCAACTCACTGTGCGACAGCAAGAAAAACATTTTGTTTTTGAGACCAAGGTTCATGATATTGCGCCTACATCATGGCGAAACTATACAAGGTGGCAGCACGGTGACAGCGGATTTGTACTTTTTTAATTTGATTTGATACATCAACGATTTTGACATTAGTCCATCGATTTACAAAAACAAAGTACATGGAACTTATAATTATGTTTGTAGGTATGTCACCATGCTGCCACCTTGTATGGTTCCGCCATGGCCTACATATTAGTCAAAATAAAAATCAAAGCTGTTCGGATAAAAAAGCATAACAAAAGGGATTAAGTTGCTTTTGGTGTGAAATCTAAAACTTAACGATTTAAAAATCCATTCACTCGAGTCTTTAATTGAAATTTCAAATTTATGAACGACACATGAGAATCTAAAGCCAACTTTTTTCGTCTAGTTTGTGTTTCGTTAGCTCTGACGTGCTGAACGCTTATGCCTTCTATATATATATGTGTATATATATTTTTTTTAGCCTTGTTTGAACCCATTGCAAGAAAGCATGAATTCAAAGCTTTTTTGTTGCCGCTCACAATGCGCCAAACAACTGAAAGAAAAAGTTTGTTGCCGTTATTATTGATGTTGCTGTTCATTCTGTTGCTGTTGTTGCTGCTTTCGGTGTTATTGTTGTTGTTAGCACGCTACCAATTGTTTGACGCAGCAGCTGTGCAATGCACTTTTGTGGTGTTCACTTTCTATTCTTCATTTATGTTCTCTGTTCAAATGCACGAGAAGTGACAACCGCATCCATGCAATCGTGAGTTTCTTTTAGTTTCATAAGATTGTTCAAATGTGTATGCGTATGTGTGTGTGAGTTTGTTATCATTTTCTGTGCTGCCAGCACCAGAAACGCAGCGACCAGAACTTGAAAGTTGCATTTTTAAATGGGAAATAACAAACTTTTTTCTTCTCATCTTCTCCAACTGCAACCGCAAACACTTTCCAATTAAAGCCAACTTCTTACCCGCCCCACATCCAACAACACCAAATATTATTAAAGAAGCTATACATAGAATATGGCACTGCCGGTATAAATGTAGCAATTTTCACGACTTTGTTGCTTTTGCAGCCATAGCAACACCCATATATACCGTTAAACAGGTCGTTTTAATATTTTAAACGGAAATTAAAGAAATTTAAATCGAGGACAACCTTGCCCAAATGACATGAAAGTTGTTTTTGTGCAAAAGCGGCAACGGCAGCAGAAGCAGCAGCAGGAGCAATGACAACGACAATATAAGCAACAAGTTGCAGCGTGCAAACAACTCCTGTCCAGTCGCCAACAATTCCGATTGTGATCTACGAGTGCTGTGCTATGGTGGTGGCTTTTAGAACGGCCGAAACCGATTGTCGTGGTGAATGGGCGACTTTCAACAAAGAGCAAAAGCGAAAAACAAAAAAACAGTCGTCGACTGCCAGCCCACTTTGATAGATTTCAGCTCCGTTACACTTAATAACAACAACAAAAATGCATCTGCACATAAAAACAAAATAGCACGCGATATGCAAATTAACTTAAAAATGGGCTAACATTATTATTATGGCATTCCATAAATAGCTAGCAATAAAATAGGAAAGAAACTGGCTAGCAATAAAAATAAGATAGAAACGAACGGGAGAGACATGGAAGGACCAAAAGCCTGAGTAGTTTCACAATCATGCAAAATTGGAATTAACTGCATCGTTTCGACTGAGGAGTTTAGGATAATTGGCCTGATTGGCATAATCACACACACACACACAAACGCAGACGCACACATATACAAGCAAGCTAAGCATCACTTCGCTCCACCACAGGGATGAGTGGGCGTGTTGCTACTGTTCCCGCTGTTGCCACTGCAGATAAAGTTGGCAAAAATTCAAAAACCATCAACAATTTTGGGCATCCATTCCTCCAGTCGCTTCCTGAGTGGGCGGTGAAAGTTGGCAGCACAACAATCGACAATTGCGCTTTTGATGTTACTGTGACAATAATTAGAGGCAACCGAAGATGCGCCCCCGCCGACTTGCCAATTCGCAAACTCCCGTCATCTCCTTGCCATCGCCAGGTCGCCACCATTCATGACATCAAATCAAATCAAATGTTGCAAAATACATAAAACGGTAGAGATCAGCACCAGAAGACATCAACGTTTCAAAGTAGCATAGCGCTGTCGTTCGTGAATCTGCAATAATTTTCAATCACCAACTAACATTTAACTAACTGTAAAATGTGACCTTATTTCCCTGCTGCTTGTAACGGGATTGAAGCAAAGCGACCAGTGCAACGGAGATGGAGACGAAGGAGACACTAGGCGATCACAACAAGTTAGTAGATGCGCTGTTGCCAGAGATCAAAACAAAATCATAACAGCTGCATGGCAATTGAAGCAATGAACTGCAATACCAATAACAAAAAAGAGGTCACGCACGCCACGTCACATGGGAGCCATAAACTACCAACAGAATGCGACCGTACCTGAGTAAGTGCGACTGGCATGCAAGAGACACACATTGGGGCAGCCATCACCAGATCGAGCCACTCAGAAGGAAATCAACATCAACACCGGCATTTTACAACTCCATCACGGATGCAACAAAAACTAGGGCGAATATGCGCCTAAGAGCGAGACAAAAAAATTGCACAAAAGAAAAGCTTTGTTACGATCACGCGCAGTTAATCCTCATATTTATAAAGTCACAGTATCCACAAATGCGAGTCGTCTGTTTGATATGTGCTGTTGTTGTTGTAGGAATATCCCCCAACTTACACCCTGCTTGCAGCAACAAAGGATGCAACCGATTTGCTTTTCTCTGCGCACCAAAAAAGGGTTCTGTTGTTTCAGATGATTATCTTTTTAACTGCAAATCGACACCTCAGCCACGCCCACTTATTACATACTTACATAAGCAACGAAGCGCTCTTAAAAAGTTTAGCACACATATGTATTATGTTAAAGACACACACATACATTCGTAAATATCGCCTTATGTAAATGAGTGAGCGTTGCGACACGCGCATGACCCTAGAAGTCCTAGCAGTAATTTAAACTCGTACGATGAGTAACATTTGACCCAGTGAACTAGATTTTTAGGTTTCAAACAAATGAAGTTGAAATAGAAATAGAAACATTCGCAGAGTAGCAACGTGGCACGGCAGGTGAGCTTTTTAGCGGCAGCAATACCTACTTTTCTGTATTCAACGCCATGCAGCAGCGGAATTGTTTTGGTGGCGCGTTCGTAGAGGGTAACCAAGCAGGCAACGCTTCTGTCTATCTATCTGTCTGTCTGTCTGCTATGATTTATGCGCAGCTCTTCCGCTATTTACCATAACTTTGTTAAACGTCAACCGCCAAGCCAAGCAACTAAACCCAACCAGACCTTGCCTTCCAGCCGCCAGCTGCTCTTTGTTGTGCCATTGCGTGTTTCTTCAATAGATTCAAATGTGCGAGCAAGCGACGATGAGTAAACTATAAAAAAATAAATACCTTAGCGAAAAAGGCAGAAACAATGACGCTATCATCAGTTGCCAAAGTCAAAGTTGAAGTAAAACATGCGAATGTAGCTGCGCATGCGCATCTCGATTTCAGCAAATTTTCACAACCACCAAGAAGCGACTTCCTTTACAAAACCACCAACCACAGCTTGAATATTCCTACTGTGGGTTTATATCTTTCCCACTTAACTTCACAGCTAGTGTCTTTATACCGATAAGTTTCATAGAAGTGGTCGGGAAAGTAAGTGTTGCAAAAGGTGGTGCAAAAGGTCTAAGACTTTAAACTGGGTTAGTAATTGAACCGCAAACTATGCCCTAAAGAACAGTGGTTAAAGTTAAGATTCTTATCTATTGAGTCTTCATAGGTTAACTTGTATTTAGAACCTTGTTAAATGTTTCCAGCGGTACCCAGATTTATATTTGAAATCGCAAGCTAATAAATTTTCAGTTCTGGATATAAGAAAACACAAAATTAAGACACAATTTTTGACTCTCCATAAAGACCATTGTGCGATAACCCTTAATCGATAAAAAATAATAAAATAAGATACTTGGCGCGATTTAACTCCGAGAAGATTTAGGCCGAGCTTTTCTTTCAATTTCTGCTGTGCTCCTTTTAATTTTCCCCAGAAATTGGCGCAACGGGACCTAGATGTTTTATGCCGATTCCGAACGGCATCTGCGAGGATGTATTTTCATAGAGAAGCTTTTCATGGCAGAAATACACTCGGAGTGTTTGCCAAATCACTTCCGAGGGACGACCCCGATTAGAAAAACTTTTTTCTAGATTTTTGATGTTACTTTGTCCGTAATTCGAACCCAGGACCCTCGGTGTGGTAAGCGGAGCATGCTACCACTACACCACGACGGCCGCCTTTATAAATATCCTTCACGGTATTTTTGACGTTAGTATTAACTTTCATCTATGTTATGTTGCGACAGAAATTTTCCAAGATTTTTGTTCAAAAATATCAACATACTTTAACAAAATTTGTTAAATGTTTTTGTAATTGATATTAGAGAAAAATTGTAAGTTTACAAACGGCGATGGTTACTAGGACATGTTTCTGAATTTCACTTCTTCATCAGCTAGCTTTTCGGGAGCTGAGCGTTGAACTCGAATCTCCAACATTCATATCAGTGCAAGCCTTTAGCTGCTACGCCATATGAATGTTCCGTTGTTCGCTGTACAATTGGTCTCTAAGAGTTGCCTTTTTTGTTTATATTCCTTTTGATCACCATGTAGGCACATACATTCTGTATGTAGTTTATTCCTAATGGTGTGGATATGAAAAAAATTTGTTAAAATTGATCACATTATAGTTAATTCAATAAAATTTTTTTGTCAAGACAACCAATTTGTTTAGTCATTGCAACAGAAGAGAAAAAGAGGTCTCAGGTTAACAATATTCTGTATAAATTACTGATTCTCAAGCAATTTAACTGATTTTTCTGTTAAAAGAACTTATTTCATTGGTCATTTCAACAGCGAACAACTGTCGAATTATGCTATGTTTAAGCTACCACTTTGTTCTTATGATCATAGTGCCACAGAAATACATACATATCTGTCATATCAACAGCCTTCACACTCCTATTCTAATGTTGACGGAAAGTTGTTATTTTAACAGTTTTTAGTGGCATTCTTGGGGTGACAATAATAGTTGTTAAGTTAACTGAGCAGCCGAATTTTCATCTGCCATATTTAATCGAAATCAACACACTCATGAAGACATTTTTATTTTTTTCTTTTAATTGAAATTGAAACATCCTATTGACACACCCTATATAAATATGAAATACGCATATATGAACATCCGAAGTCATTATGTATGAGATTGGCATTCAACTTCAACTGCATGAGGTTGTTGAAAAAGCTTCTGCTGCTTTTTTTATCTCGAGCATTGATTGCGTTATTTGAAGTGCGAACCAAAGACTCTAATGGAGGTTGTAGATGAGCGGCTCTATAAATATGTATGTATGTATGTATGTACATAAATATAATATGTTGCTCCATTGTTGCAACAACCAAACAGAAACAGCAGCAATAAAAAGGAGTGCCAACGAATTATTATTTATTTGTACGAATATTAAAATATTCAACATTGGAAAAAGCCAAAAAAGGCAGTTCGTATAAGTTGTGAAGTGGAAGGGAAAAGAAGAAGGAACCGTTGAAGAAAGACCACCCACACGTTCTTCAGCTAATGTCGACAACTCTGGGTAAGAGCAAACGTTAGCAGCTTCAACTTGACTTTTGGCTTTAATCGCATGAGCTACTCTTCTTCTTCTTTTTCTACTTCTACTTCTGTGCTGCACTACGCCATGAATACTTGTAACCGCCTACTGGCAATTAAAGCCCCTAGGCAATGGACCTCAAAGGCGTAGTTCATTTGTCATTCATGCAGTGTCAAAATACAATTTACCTTCACAGTGTGATTACATTCACTCACAAATAAGCATACTCAAGACTTCATGTATATATGCAAATAAAAATAGAAATTTTACACAAAGTCAGCTTCATATTCAGCGAATCAACCACAGCGCGAAGAACATGGGTTTCGACATTCGTTAAAAGCTCCACACCACTCTCATGGGTCAGTTCAAACTTTGGTCTGTGATAACCTTGCACATTTCTTCTTTAACTAAATTTAGTTGGTTTATCAATGTACGCATCAGTTTTGTATCTCTGTGGAATGCTTAGTGAAAATTTGTTCCAATCAACTTCAGCCACAAACATTTCCTCTTCAACACATCCTGTCATCATATAAACTTTCACGACATATCAGCGCATTTCCGTGGTCACAGAGAGTGGTACATATGACATGTCTGAGAAGCGAACATCTGCGTATGGCACATCTATATCTATATAAGTATGTATGTGTTGTTATGTATCATTATTTGTCTACAACAATTTCAAAGTCATTCGCACAACCAAAAGAAAATGTGCGATCAATGCAATTCCAAAGCAACTCATCGACCATCGTTCCCAAGGAAATGCGCGGAATTCTTTGATTTTCCACTGAAAAATGTATTATATGTACTCGTTAAATCAAGGCTGTGAGCCGGTAAAGAAAGTCAACCATACATACAAGAGGACAAACCGATTTTCAAACGTCAGACGAGTTGTTGCATAAATGCCCTTATTTGTGATTAGCAGAACAGAAACGAAAGCTCTCGAGAGAGTATAAAAAAGATTGGTTTGATGTCTTCCCAACTGCATGAAAATTAAATATTTCTATATGTTGATGGAACAACAAATAAAGGGGATGCCAATTAGACATTGGAAGAGTGTGCGAAACATATCTTATGTCAACTCATGAAGGTAAATTACGAGTTATTTAAGAAATATTATTCTTAGCTACAACTTAGATATTTCTGTGGTCTTATGCAATAACCGCTTAAGTCGACTTAAGAAGAATTTGAGTTATGAGTGATATGGTGTTCGGGAGTTAAAGCTACACATTTGTGTCCAACCAGTATCCTTCTGAGTAAAATAATAGAGAAGTTATTAATTAGCAAGTGCATAACCGCCGAACTCGAAACTGTACCAATTTATATTTGCATAAGTAGCTTATGTGTACTTAAGAAGAATCGTAAACATTTGTTTGTGTTGCATAATACGTCTATGTCGAGATAAGCGGTTATTGCAAACATATTTTAACACAGCAGTACAATTTAGTATAAAGTTGAAATAGCTTAAGTCGTAGTAACCCAGCCAGCATTTTTTGAAAATTTTGAACAAAAAATATTGAAATATCATACCCCAAGATGATTAAAAACGTTCAAATTTAAATGCATTTTCTGTTCGAAAATTAACGTATCGTCGGGAGAAAAATGTACCATAAATGTGATTATTCTTGAATAATCATTTATGATTCCTATTTCGAAACGCTTTTTATTCATATTTGATATTATTTTAAAATTGAGCTTTAATAGTTTAGAGTATTATTTGACTGCTTTTCACAGTAATTTTCTGATCATATTCGTGAATATATTTCAATCGTTTTGGTTGAGATTTTTGAATCATTTTTGAATGCCATTATAATGCATTTATTCTTCATATCTCATTCAAAATGGGATACTACATAATAATCTTATTTCACCAGGGGAAGAAAGCATGCGAAAGTGAGCTATTCGAACCACAGCTACCTCGCAAACAAACTTGACCGATATACACCTGCGACTACAACATCCAACATCAGCATTATCGTCTGCATCTTAAAATACGGATACGATACGGGATGTTGGAGCCGTATCCAGGTATGTCAAGATAGTTTCACTTACCTGGGGTTCAAATAGCTCACAACCTACATATGTATGTATGACCAATCATTATGTATTTTCTGGGAAGCTGAAGGGGAGAAATGGTTGGGGAAATATTCGTTCACGAATAGCATTACATTATTTTTGTCTTGAAGAATATCTTTTGCATAAATAATAAAATTTTTATATATTTTTTCTTAGCTTCATGATTGAAAAAATATGTGTATGTGAAAAAATAAAATTTTTAATGAAAAGTAAAATTTCAACAAGTATAAAATTCATTATTCAGTCAAGATATATATTCTTAAAAGATTCAGAAAGCTGAATGAAAAATGATTATAAATTTTTGATAACCTAAGGTAAACACATTGATCAAAAATGATTCCGAAAAGTGATCGAAAAATGCTTTTCAGTTTTGATCATCAAAAGTATTCATATTTGAATAATTCTTTTGTTCAATTGTATGATAACTCATTATTTAGTCAGAAAGAGTAATCAAATTGTATTGATATGTAGGGAAATCAAAATTGAATCACCTAAATGCTGTGTGGGAAGCGATTATTGCAAAATGGAAAAACTTACAAAGTAGAGCGATAATTATAATTAGGTTGTTATTGTAAATTTATTATGTCGCGAATAACGGACCTTTATCGAGATAAGCGGTTATTGCGCCCATTGTGTAATACGCTTGAGCTCTTAAGTCTACTTAAGTTTTTTTAGTACAATCAAACTCTCACATCCAATGTATTTATCACTAATTTTCATACCAGATATTTCGTTAAAAGAAATAAAAATGAATGAAAACACTTTTTCCTTCCCTGCATTTGATCTCACAATTTTCCGATTGCAAGCAAGTCACTATACTCGTCCGCCAAACCCTGTTCTTGAGCTGCGACGGATAATTGCATAGTCTGTGGCGTAGCTTAAAACAAGATTAGGAGCTTTAACTGCGTTGGTTGGAGTTGAAGTTCTTCACCAGTTTAGGATTTGTTTAATATTAGTATTCCGCACTAAGCATGAATGCATTAGTAAATAACATTTGAAAGTGTTCCATTAGAGTGAAATTTGCAGTGTCAAATCAGTACCATTGAGTGAGAATTGGACCACCAAGAAATCTATGGAACTATTTCAAGCACTTAAGAAGGTTCCTTCTCGCGAAAAAAATCCAAAGTTAAAGAGAATAACGGTAAAATTTTCTTAAATCCTAAGGAAAAAGTAGTAGCATAAAGAGTTTACAAGCCTACATCTTACAAATGCCGCAGAAAACGTAAGACTAAAATATCACCTACTCTCCAATTCACATTTGTGTATAATCTAAATGAAAGCGGAAAAAAACATTCAAGTAAGTCAAAGGTGCTTTCGGAAGTTCTTTGAAAAGCGTTGTGAAAAGAAAATCGATAGTCCCAACTCAAGTTTTCTTGATAGACGTGGCTCTGGATGGATAAAAGAACACATTAACAGCTTTCCAAGCTATGAGAGTCACTAAAAAAGAAGGGACTCATGCTGATAACACTTTCACGCCGATTTAACTCTTTCGAAAATGTATGCATTAATTCGTGACAAATATCCATCGCAATAAGTGAACTTGTCTTCATATAGGAAGGTTTTCAAATGTATATAAATTAATAAGTATATTTTTATGTAGTGTGGTTATTTTTAGCAATAAAAATTTAATTTAAAATCTGAAACTAGATACTTGTCAAACATGTTATAAATTGGGGGCAAAAATAGTTGTTGCTAATCAAAACAACAACAAAGATCTAGTTCAACAATTGCACAATGAACAGGAAGTGCACCAAGAAACAGCCGAGTTGGCTTATAACGCCAAATAGGTAGACAAGAGAGCTACTGGCATAAGAACCTTTACCTTCAAGCTTCAGCAGTCTTTGCCAACTCCTTTCCTGCGCAAAAAATTAAGAAGCTTTTATAAAAGGCAATTGTGGACTTTAATTTAACAGTACACGATTGCACTACAGGATCTCCATATTGCTACATGTGGCACGAAGAAATATCAAGACGCGGAGGAAATCAGATCGCTTCTTGTTTATTCGAACATTTTAAGAACCTGCAGGAAGTGAATCATGTTGTGTTCTACAGTGATACTCTTGGCAGAATAAAAACTCATTTATGTCCACAATGTTCACATCAGCAATTCAAATTTCCCATTAGTATTACCAGAGAACCAAGCCACATGGGGTGCGACGTAGGTCACGCGCTAATTGAAAGAAAGAAAAAAATTACAAATGCCACAATACATCATCCCCAAGATTGGTATATTTTTGTTAGGTGTGCAGGTACAAAAATATTTCAAATGTTATAGAAATGGAAACAATAAATTTCTATAATTTTTCCGCGCTCCTAAAATCAAAATTCTTTGGAGATATGTTAAATGGTTACGATATAAAACACCAATTTCGCTAAAATTTACTATACGACTAGTCTAAATTAAATTGAACCTTTCAAAGTTTTTAATATTCTAAATAATGGTTCAAATACAATTAATTTCAAAGAGATTCCACTGCTTAATGAAATGGTTATAATAAATGCGGAAAAGAAAAAGATTTGCAATCCTTATTACCTTTCATAAGACCTTGTTTTCCCTCATTTTATAACAGTCTTCCCTCCACTGAAACAATCAGCGATGTACATCCTGATTATTTTGATGAAATATCAGGCGAAGAATAAAAACTTCGCTCACTATATTAAATATAAACATAGATGTGAGTGAGATGCCCTCGAATTTTTTCTTTTACTTTTTTTAATTTAATGGAATGAGTTTTTATGTTAAAAATTGTATTTATTGTTAAATAAAACTAACAAATGAAATATTTGTCTCCAGACTGTATATTTCCGTTTTCTTGTGTCGATATAAGTTACGCTGACATTTAAATAAAAATCTGCAATAAGGGCTTAAGTCGATGTAAGATGTAAGTATACATTTTTCAAAATTTGCAATAACCCACTAAGTAATACAATTGCAAAAATTTCTTTTAATATACATTCGTTTTAAAAAAGAGTTGATGGCCTTAATTAACCTTACTTTAACCTATATGATTCACGAACTCTTGATTGAGTACCTGTTTTAAAATTTTTCAAATATGCACTTTAACCTTAAATATCGATTTGCAGCAAACTAAAATAGAAGACTTAAGCGGTTATTGCAAAAGGGCATAGATTTGGCTTCATGTAAAAATCGATGCGCTCATAATGAAACTTCCCTTACTTCCAGCAAGAAGTTAAGCGGCCACAACCAGTGCTCATTCGCAATTAATTGAAAAGCTAATTTACATGAAGAAGTTTATAAAAGGCTTCAAAAGAAACATAAGGTTGGTTTAATTTAAAATTTTACGCAAGAAGCTCTTTAAGTCTGTTGTTCTTGGTTCCAACATTTAAAAATTTTTACTGGGGTTATATTATATATAGAATATATTGTAACGAATTTCAGGGAACTCCGCTTATTTGCAAACTTCTGCTTACGTTCGTATCGCTAAACTGTTGAAAAAAACACTCCAATATTCTGTATTACAAAATGGTCTTTATTAGACTGCTTTGAAAGTACTTCACAATTAAACTTCACTTCGCAACTGATAGCGTGTTCAAACAAACTGAATTCGTGATGACTCAGCTTGTGCTGCTTTTATACTCTTCGCTTTCCTCGTTCACCCATTTCTCCTAAGGTATAGTAATTTCGTGAACCTGATGCTTGTTTACCAGCTATATACACGTATATTTGTAATTTGTATCCATATGCGTGTGTATACATATGTGAGCGGCTGATGATGACATCCGTTTCTGAGTATCTCTCTCTGTTGCCTTGTATGTATGTGTGTAGACATAATGATTAATTTGTTTACGTACATACAAGTGTGGCAGCTTGCTTTATTGTTGTTGTGGCTTTATTTACTTAGTATCAGATTAGTGATGTGAGTATCACTTAGTGTCACTACTACTCGTCACAATATCATACCAAAACCTGTAAAAAAGGAATTTTCGAAAAATCTGTTGTTGGGTGTAAACTTATAGTCCAGTGCGTACATGACCTTTTTTTGCACTTAAAAATTATTGCTGTGGTTACGGTTCTTTCGTTGGTGCTCAAAACCCTAGACAGATTAACAGATGTGTATATAAAATCGAATATGAACGAGGAACTATTCTCTTTACCTCAACATGCTTACGCCAAAGGCAAGTCAGTCAGTACTGCATCGCCCCCCTCAAGAATATAGAGAAAGCCCTGGGACACCAGGAATATGCCCTGGGTGTTTTTCTGGACATTGCCGGAGCTTTCAACATTGTCTCGAAAAGAGCAATCATGGACAGTGTCAACTCAACTGAAGTTCATCCGGCTTTAACAAATTGGATTGGTAAGCTGTAGAATGATGACGTCGCAATGTAAACAGAGGAACATCGGAGTGGGGGTTCTATCACCAATTCTGTGGATGCCGGTTATAAACCAATTGCTTAGGCGGTTCGACGGAGGACCAGGCAAACTTACGGCATATGCAGATGACGTTCCAGTCATCACAAGTCGCAGATGACTAACATCAATCAGCTCTATGATAAGCCAAAGCTTGGAGGAGTGACAGCCACACAAAAAAGTACGTATACCAAAAAACTTGACGGGGTATGCAGATTATCAATGATTAGCATAACGGTAGCCCTAAAAACTACCCCGACAGCAGCATTGCATGTCTTTCTACACATCCCGCCTGAAGACCTAATGGCCAAAAACATCACGTTAGCAACTGCAACAAGGCTTAAGGCCTCGTGGCAGCTTGAGTGTAGGCTGTATTACCATACCAGTATTCTTGAGGAAGCGGGCTTTAACTGTTGTCGCGTCAATTTATATATTAATAGTCAGCAGGCGATTAAGGCATTAATCTCACACAGTACTTCATCAAGAAGTGTTCTAGACTGCAAAGAAGCATCGGAGAAACTTCGCTCAGCCGGGATCATACACTGTACTGGGGTCCCGGTCAGAAAGGGATGGAAGGTAACGAAAAGGCCGATGAGTTGGCAAAGGGTGCAACACTCGCTGAATTGACGATAGATGTCCCAATCCGTTTGGGTGAAATCAAAGTAGACAGGAATTGCATATGATTCATCAAGCAGGAAAGGCGTGGACAGAAGCGCGGGGCTGCAAAATTTCTAAGATCATGTGCAAAACGATATAAGACTCACAAAGTAGTTAATATCTCTGAAGAGCAAAGACTTAATGCTCACGATGGGCATACTAACTGGACACTACCTTCTGGCGTCACATGCTTACAAGTTAAGCCTAGTCAGTAACAGCAGATGTGGGAAGTGCGAGCTGCAGGAAGAAATTGTTGAACCAATTCTGCTAACACTATGGACACATTTAGTCTATGTGAGGTTTTATTGACCCGCCAGTTCAACCTAACCTAGGGGTCTTTGGAACAAATGTGCAAAATTTGAAGTGTTCCAGCTTTGGCGTCCAAGCAGGTGCTCGTCCTTATAAAAAGGTTAAAATTGAAAGGAACTTAGAGTGCTCGATTTATTGGTATGTTCAGCAGGGGCGATCTGTACGAAGTCCCCTTTCAGCAAAATGGCGAAGGCAAATGTTTAAGAAAAAAATATCTTAATTTGCTGTAATGTGTAATTTCATATGATGAGAATGTCGGTTGGGTCATTCAATGACAAAGGTTTTTCGGACAATGGCCTGACTAATGAATGCAAATTTGTGTGTAGTGATGGTTAGAAAGATTCGCTTTTTATGAACATCTGGAAATGACTATCTTGAGTTGGTAATTACTTTTCAATATTAAAAGGAATGACACACACTATTTTATGGATATTGATAAAATAATGAACTATGAAATGATTAGGTTGAATAGCCGAGATATTATTTTATACAACAAATATGTTGAAATATCGTTTATGATTACAAAAACTATTTCAACGTGCATAACTTTCTCATATAGTGCAATTTTGGAAGAAATAGACTTCACTGATTTGCTAGGGGTAATTCCACCGAAGAATACACCACGTATAAAAATTTAAATAATTAAATTGTATTTTAATCTGCCATTAATTACAGGCGGCTAGCTTAAATATTTGTTTGTTGCAAAAACAAATTCAGATCAAAGTTTCTTTGAACAGCGAATTTAGAAAAGAACTTTGTAGTTTATCCAAAATGGGTAGTGAAATCAACTTGAATGATTCCAGAACTCTTAGCGGCTTTTCTTTCACCGCTCAGTATGCACTATAGTCTGCCGAGCTTATCGGTGTATACCTTGAATTTTGGAGGAGCCATAGACGTTACTAAATGTCATTTGTCAAAGTCATACAAGTTTGAAAGCGCCACCCACCTCTGCATAAGAGACTCCTTTTGGGCTATTAAATCACAAAAAGATGTTTCAATTTTCCTTTTCATAATCTAGTCAAGTTTCGCAGCTTTTATGCCATAGTTCTGTAAATTCCATTTGCTTAAATTCGAGGAGAGATGCATGTACTCAGCCCATTCTAAATTTCATTTGGGTTTTGGCAACTTTTCACATCCGTGCAGGTAACCCGTCATATTTTGGGGCTTTATGTTTTTGGGAATGACAATTCTTACTTCGGCAATTTCATCGATTGGGTTGTAATGTTCATTTCTATTTCGCTATTATCAATAAGAAGACTTTAGCACGTTGTATTGTTCCTGTAGAAATTTGTCCTGGTCTGGAGAAAGAAGTGAGGTAACGAGAGTGAAAAAGTAAGGGGAAACCAGTGTTAACAGATTGACGACGCCGTCGTCATTTTGACGATTTTCAACTAGAATGACGCTTGGACGATTTTGTAAAGAAAAATGACGATTTAAGACTGCCTCTAACATTTCCGAGCAAGAAAAAGTCAAATTTAAACAAGATTGTGTTATTTTTATAGTGAACTGTATGATCAAATTAAAAAGCATTTAGATTTTAACATGTTGTACTACAAAACTTAAGTTTCATGGATCCAAAAGAACTTGTTCTTTGCATCTGGTCTTGCAACATTCTTAACACACAATAGATCAGAAAATTGTTCAGGATATTGATAGCGAGTATAGGTAAATGAAGTTTTTAGAATTTAAGACATATTTTGAAGACATTTCTAAGGTTCCCCCAGAAGTTTTTTGGAAAACTATTTCTACTACTAAAAGAGCTGACTCTACATACGCTGCATTCGTTGCAGATATAATGAGCTTGTCATACTCATCAGTCAATTTAGAACGAATTTTTCTAAAATAAATTTAAACAAAATAAAAATCAGAAACCGTCTGGAAACTGATACATTAAAAGGAATATTGCTGGCTCAAAATTACAATTTTTGTTGTTATATCGGCCTACTGACTTGTAAGATCGCTTGTTCGAATCGAGCTCAAGGCCTAACAATAATTATTTTATCTTATTATTGTTGTGATAAATTTTTTCTTAACTGAAAAATTTTTTAAATTAAATTATAATAGAAGAAAGAAAAAAAATGTATCATAACAATAATAAGACAAAACAATTATTGTTAGGCCTGGAGCTCAAGATTACTTTAAAATTAAATAACCTTTCCTGTCATAATATTGAACCGCAAATAAATATACTAAAAAAATTAACGTGAAAGTCTTTAACTAAGAAATGAAATAGACTGAAAACAAGTAACTTTTATATGAAATTCAAATTTATCTTTTAAGACGTTTTTGTCATTTATAAAATAAAACGAAATAAATTAAAAGGCTTTCATATGTTATGTGTGGCAACAAAAAATAACAACCAAAGAAAATTTTCAGGAAAGCGCTTTTAAAGATAATATTGTTGAATGAAACCGGCGATCTCATCGTACGGCACCTGGTAATAACCCAATTTCGTCCTAAATCGACTTTGGTTGTTGCCATAGATATGACGATGTTTTGGGCGGCATTTCACGACTTCGGGGAAAAAATATATGGCAACGATGGGGGGAAACCGTTTAAAATAAATGGCGAGTATTTGGACATAATTGGGTGCATGTACTTTGCAAATAAATTATGTATCTATTTTGGGAAAGTGGTAAGGCCACTCATCTTAAAAAAAAACAAAATATTTGTTATTACTTCGAAAATATTTACTTATTATTATTGTATATATCCTGCGTAGGAGAGGAAGAGGCAAAAGGAAATAGAAGAGAGATGGGAGAGATGTGGTACTGAGGAAGAGAAGTAGGGTAAGAAGAGGTGCGAAAAATAGAATGAAAAGGAGAGAAGAGAAATAGGAAAAAGGGGAACGATGAGGGAAAGGGATAAATAAAGAGGGAAGGGAAGATGTATATCAAGCAGTAAATTAATAGATAGATAGAGAATCTGGGGGAGGAATGGTAAAAAAAAAGTCAAAGGAAAAGGAACGGACGATTAGGAGGGTACAAAGAAGTGGAGATTATGAGAGGCAGCAAAGGAGTAGGTTGCGGAAAAAAGGAATAGGCACAGAGAAATTGGCAGAGTGCTATTATCATGTGTTGACTGTGATTACCTTGGCACTATTTTTATAATTTAAATATATTTTATCGAATTTTACTTTATTTTTGTTATTCATTTCTTATTTTTGTATTTGTAGTCTCTTGTCGATAGATCCCATTTAAAAGGGAAAAACCGTGGGCTTATTTTTCATTTTCTATTTATACAATTTTCGGCTAAGGGCTCCTACGTGAAACAACAATGTAACTACATGAGCATACCCAACCACCAACCACGTGAGAAAGGTGTTAAAGCCACTATGCGCATGCGCAATCACACAGCATTCATTAATGCATACATTTTAGGAATTTGTGCTCCAAATGTAATAATTCGTTTAATGGAAATATGCACGTCAGCACATTGAATGCCATTAATTTCTCTTTTCATGATATCCAAATACAATTGCATTATTTTATGATAATCCAGTTCAATGTCTCCAGTCAAGTAAACTTCAGTACCTTTGCCAAAGTAAACCCAATTTTACACACAAATTGTGTGTATGTATGTATGTATGTGTTTATGTAAAACATGGTAATAGAGATATGTATGAGCCCACATAAGTGCGATGTTGATACAGGACTGACAGACTCACTTGAAGGCTGATGGCTGGGTTTACTTTCGATTTTCTATTTAATTATGAAAACTTGGATTTCACTTTTTTCTTGAGCTAAAAATCAAATTGAAAACGAATAAACTTTTCAAAATGATAAGTCCATCAGACACGTAGTACATAAAAACTATATGCGAATGGAAAAACAAAGAAATCGTAAGCAGGGCAATCAAATGTGGCGATTGGCCAACAACAAAAAACCACCAGCGACACCACATAAAAGTGAATTATGGCAACATATTTATGAGCGACTGAGAAATGCTTTACTTAGTTTTTTAAGGGCACTGCGCAAGCGGATTGCCAGTTGCGCAATAAAATGTCCAGTTAGTAAGCGAACCCACTGCATTGGTCGTTGGACCCTTAAAACCCCAAAGTGCAGCAAAAGGAGCCAAACGAAAGCTGCGGTCTCATGTAGGGTCGTTTGTTTTGCGCCACCGCAGAATGTCAGATTCAGAGCAACCGAACAATGATGCATTCATACAGAAACGACCATGTAAATGGCAGAGGCAATTTCTATCAAATTTTGTCTATTAAATTCTTATTTAAATTTTTTATGAATTTTGTATCTGAAATTATGCAAAACAATCTAGAAAACGTACGCGAAAAAATTTTGTCGCCCAATCAATTTTAGTCTGATAAAGGACAAGCTATTGGTCTCTCAAAATTCGCATTGATGTTTGACAATTTTTTTCTGAGGGGTGTTTTAGATTTTCTTCCATGTAAAAAATATAAGTTTCTGAGGTTTTTCTTAAATTATCAAGTAGCAAAAAAATGAAATTTATTTGACGAAATTTTATAGAAATTTCTTCTTTCTGCCAATTTTAGCGATTACGTGCTTTTACTGAAACAGGGTTTTTATCAAATCGTATCAACCTTACGGTGGGTTTATGTTGGAGCCTCAATGCTATCATAGGTGTTCCTGACCACACTCCGAGTCTAACATCACAGCTTCAACCTTAAAAGTGGGTGAGGCTTCCCTTTACGATTTCCGGAGCCCACCTTCTCCTTCTTGTAGCGATAAGGAAACTCCCCGAGGTTTTAGAATTTTTTATGGTTCTTAGCCGGAGGCTTCCCTTTACGATTTCCGGAGCTCACCTCCTTCTTCTTGTAGCGATAAGGAAACTCCCCGAAGGTCTAGAATTTTATGGTTCTTAGCCGGATATTGATCCGGCTCCTTCTGGAAAAAGTACCATTAAGGTATTACACCCACCATAGCGGGAACGATTTGATATGACCACGTTGAACCCTCTCGAACAGCCAACGTGAGGAGCTTGGGACCGTCTGAGCCTCGCATGCTAAATAAACAGGATTTGCCACGGAAACGTGAATTTGACAATTGGGTTCGAAAAGCATTAGATTACGCTGGCAGCCCCTTGAATCCCACGATGCTCACCTCACATGATACCTGTCATGATATTAGCGATGCTTAAACGAGCTTCGTTCGGAGCTTTTAAGATATGACAAAGCTATTTAACTTTAACTGCATCTCGAAATTATAGAGTTTTTAGCTGGGTTACGCACAACAATGTAACAAAGTACACCACCGATAGCAACTAAGTATGAAGATAGTATACAATAGCAAAAACAGTAGTGCCAGCTGCAATGCAAAGTACCACAATTTTCACACTCCCTGCCACGATTCAAAAACTGTATTATATAATAGAAAGTACGAAGTAAGAGTTTGCACTGCTGCATTTAGCACTCCAAGTGGCTGTCGGGAAAAAACCTCAAGCACTAAGCGCCATGGCGAAGTGAAGGTGCATGCACCTCATGACATGCGACAACTGTTTTGCTCCAACGACACAAGGTAATTGAGATTGCATAGCATGGCATGGCATAGCAAATGAGGCAGTATTGAGAAGGCGCATTGTCAATTTACTTAAATTTTTTTTTGAATTGGCAATCTAACAACAAACGAATATTAGCCAACCACCGTCCAATGCCCAATGTCCAATTCCCACCTGCCGCAGCTCGCTGCCAACCAACCACCTACCGCTTAGCGTCAGCAAAGTGTGGCAAGATGAAGTCAATGAAGGTGCGATAGATAAGCACCCATTGACTCGAACTGAGTACCTGTGTTGTTTAGCTAAGCTCGCGTATTTGCCACCGCCCAAAAGCGCAACAGTTTGTCGGAATACTTCATTCAATACATTGCTTTGGTTTCCTGATTCAAGTCAAAGTGCACGCGCCAACAAACGTGGGTAGTTACAATTTTGGCTGTCAAAGTAGTCATGTCAATAACTGAATTACTCATTACAAAAGCAAAAACAATAACAACCATCACCACTACGACTTCATATTCACTTTCAAAGTACGAGCTTTTAATAGAGGGATGTAAGGAACACACACATCCCCGCATGCGAACGGGGGAAACGCTTCGATGTTCCACCAATTGGAATTAAAAATTGTTTTGTTTCGAGTGCATTCTACATTACACACACATTCTCACCTACACTCCTTTGATTTTATGGTAATTGCTCAGTTTTACGTAAGGGAATTACTGAACCAAGTCTGAGCTCGTGTGGGTATTAGCAAAACGTTTTGTGGGCTATCGATAAATTGTTGCCACCGCCACGATTAGCGATTAAAATCTCCGCACAACTGGCCATTCATGGCTCAAAGCTACTGATTAGATAAAAAAAATTTGCGAGTTGCATGCAACAAAACGACTACATGCATACCAACACACATACTTACATATCGACGTAAATGGCCGAAAAACAAATGGATTTTGTAATGCACAGCGCTTTGTGACAAGTCAAGCGTAAAAAATTATATTTCCTTGCCAAAAAGGCAGCCAATTTTGGTCATAAGGATGCAACGCGGATGCGGGTGCAAACTCTTTAGCAATGCACTGTGGATAAAAGGTGACAATTATTGGATTAAAAAAGATACGAATGACCTTTTAAATTAAAGTGCTCCTCATAACATCGACTTTAAGAATCCCAACAACTTTCAGAAACGCTGACAATACAATATCAAGAAAAAATGTTTCTAAGATAAACAATATGTGCCGGAAAGTGAAATTTGTAGCATTAGGATAGCGATTTACTTGAGAAAACCAACTCATTTTTTGACGGACCTACATAGTCATATACCGACTCCGAAAGGCATCTGCTAAGTCAGAAAATTTTGTTAAGAAAAAAATGGCAGAAATACAGCGAAAGGGCTTAGTGAACCACTGCACGGCACATCGTTTAAGAACCGTTTACTTCCCACTTTACTTAACTAGACCTTATCCATACCAGAAACAAATAATGTCGGCCCTTTTGGTAATTATCGGTAACAACCGTTAGCGAACAAGTTATATCGTCGAGCTATCGGTTTGTCATCGCCGAGTCATCTGCTGTTTGGTGCTATTATAGTGTTATCAGTATCTGTTCCACTGAGGCGTCGATAAAAAATCGAGGACACGTCGATAACAGATTGGTAATTCTCCGATAAGAAATCAACAACTTACCGATATCAAATCGATATATTTCTATCACAACCCCATAGCTCCTCGATAAAATGTTACTAACTGATTGATAACCTTTGTTATCGATGGAAAATTTATAACACTTCGATAATAAATCAATATCTCGTCGATAACACACCTCTGTACAACAATCCGACAACTCGTCGATAAAAAATTGGTACCACACCCATAACCCGTCAAAACAAACCGATAACTTATCGATAGAAAACCGCTAGCACCACAATAAAAATTGATAAAATGCCGCCCGCTTCAGGCTTCGGTTTCAGTTTTGCCTTCGGTTTTGACTACTATCTTCCTTTCTCTTTTCTCTTCTTTTCCTTTTTTATACTCAGCGTGCTTTGCAAGAGTATATTAACTTTGATTTGATAACGGTTGGTTGTACAGGTATAAAGGAATCGAGATAGATATAGACTTCCATGTAACAAAATCATCAGTATCGAAAAAAAAATTTGATTGAGCCATGTCCGCCCGTCCGTTCGTTTTTCCGTTAACACGATAACTTGAGTAAATTTTGAGGTATCTTGATGAAATTGGGTATGTAGGTTCCTGGGCACTCATCTCAGATCGCTATTTAAAATGAACGATATCGGACCATAGCCACGCCCACTTTTTCGATATCGAAAATTTCGAAAAACCGAAAAAATGCGATAATTCATTGCCAAAGACGGATAAAGCGATGAAACATAGTAGATGGGTTGACCTTATGACGCAGAATAGAAAATTAGTAAGATTTTGGACAATAGGCGTGGCACCGCCCACTTTTAAAAGAAGGTAATTTAAAAGTTTTGCAAGCTGTAATTTGACAGTCGGTGAAGATATCATGATGAAATTTTGCAGGAACGTTACTACTATTACTATATATGTGCTAAATAAAAATTAGCACAATCGGATGAAGAACACGCCCACTTTTTAAACAAAAATTTTCTTAAGTCAAATTTTAACAAAAAATTGAATATCTTTACAGTATAAAAGTAAATTATGTTAGCATTCATCTGCAGTAATGCTATGGTGCAACAAAGTACAAAAATAAAAGAAAATTTAAAATGGGCGTGGCCCCGCCCTTTTTCATTTCGAACAAAAATTTACCAATCCTTGTGAAATTTGGTAGGGGCATAGATTCTATGATGATAACTGTTTTATGTGAAAATGGGCGAAATCGGTTGAAGCCACGCCCAGTTTTTACACACAGACGACCGTCTGTCCTTCCGTTCGGCCGTTAACACGATAACTTGACCAAAAAACGATATATCTTCACTAAACTAAGTTCACGTACTTATCTGAACTCACTTTATCTTGGTATAAAAAATTACCGAAATCCGACTATAACCACACTCACTTTTTCGATATAAAACATTAAAAAAATGCCATAATTCTATACCAAATAAGAAAAAAGGGATGAAACATGGTTATTGGCTTGGCTTATTGACGCAAAATATAACTTTAGAAAAAACTTTGTAAAATGGGTGTGACACCTACCATATTAAGTAGAAAAAAATTAAAAAGTTCTGCAGGGCGAAATCAAAAGCCCTTGGAATCTTGGCAAGAATACTGTTCGTGGTATCACACATGCGTATAAATAAATTAGCGGTAACCGACAGATGATGTTCTGGGTCACCCTGGTTCACATTTTGGTCGATATCTCGAAAACGCCTTCACATATACAACACAACTAAGGCCACTCACTTTTAAAACCCCCATTAATACCTTTAATTTGATACCCATATCGTACAAACGCATCTAGAGTCACCCCTGGTCCACCTTTATAGCGATATCTGGAAAAGGCGTCTACATATAGAACTAAGGCCCACTCCCTTTTAAAATAATCATTAACACCTTTCATTTGATTCCCATATCGTACAAACACATTCTAGAGTCACCCCTGGTCCACCTTTATGGCGATATCCCGAAATGATGTCCACCTATAGAACTATGACCCACTCCCACTCTTTAATACCTTCCATTTGATACCCATGTCATACAAACACATTCCAGGGTTACCCTCGTTTCATTTTCCTACATTTTCCTTATTTTGTCTCAAAAGCTCTCAGCTGAGTATGTAGTGTTCGGTTACACTCGAACTTAGCCTTCCTTACTTGTTTTCCCTTAACTTTACCACGTACATTGTTCCCACATTATTCCACAGCGTAGTGATTACACTTACGAGGGATAATCTGCAGAGTGCATATTCTGAGCAAACTTCCCCTTCGGGTTAAGGGTTTAGAATATACCCACGATAGCCATTCCGGGAGTAAAAGGCTTTCCGGAACTCACAGTGGAGTTGCCGTGCGTTATCCGGATGTCATTATCCATAAATTGAGGATTTGGGTGCAAAAAGGGATCAAGAGATGAAGATCCCCTTTTGCGTAAAACAGCTCAATAGAAAGAAAATGCCCAGTTTTATGCCCAAACCAAATATTTTTTTTTATATCTCTGACACTGACTTCGTGAAATCCAAAATGTCAAGCTCTGTGCAATTTTTTTGCTCTGATCATAATAAAAATTTTATTACTCATACTCCCATACAGTGTGCATCCCCATATAAGCTATGTAAACGTCTCCCGATTTCGCTGAAATTTTATATCTACCATTTTTTGCATAGAAAGTGGGACACACAAAACCACTGTTAATTCTCTGTTGCATGCAAAAAGGTAACATCTATTTACCAATTTATTTCGCCATTATTGGAAAATCTCAAAACATAATTTTCAAAGATCCCTTTTTGCACGCAACTCCTCAATTATAAGAGGTTTTAGATAGGCCTCGTACCTCACCAATATAGATTATATATTGTAGCACCTAATGCAATCTATTGGTATCAACGGTGTGCCCAGAAGTCTTTGGTGAAAGCCTGTGGCCCGGTGATTTACGTAATCAAATCCGTGTGTTTTAGAACACGAAAACTAAAACACTTTCGGTCAGTTTTCTTTATCACAGGAAGTCCAGAACCGTCCACATTAAAATGCCTTGCACAATCAGGTTTTGTGCTGTTGGCTGTCTACTATCTTACTATCCTTTACAAATTCCCTGCTACATACATCATGCATTCAGTGTGGTAATGGGTCAAGTTCGGTTGGGAGTAAATTCGTCGAACCAGGAAATCTTCATTTATTTCTTGCTAAGCCATATGAACTTGGGAAAAGATACATCAGCAAGCGTGACCCCAAAAATCTTTGTCCTGGACGTTGGAAAAAGTGAACCGACTCCTCTTCCTCCTCCTTGTGGCAGCTATGATACATTTTTTTAGTACCATTGCTTCAGATATCTGAGTCTGATAGTAAAAAATATTTGCATACCTAAGTTGGTCATAAGGACCTCGAGAGCTCACTGTGTTGTAGTTGCAGCTTTGTTCCATTTAAATATTTTCAACGAATGGCAGTTCTATGAAACATGCTGTTTTGATAGGGGTGTGAGAAATCATAGCAGAGTGGGATTGATCGGCATTCTATGTAGGCAAAGTTATTTTTTGTGCTTAAGTGAATAAAACTACTCCTTCCAACTTTGGGGCCTGCTTTTTTGTCTTTTCCTAACTTTCCTTTTGGTAGATGAATCTATTGTACTCTTCACACTCTGAATCTACATTCGGTGTCAGGATTTATACAAGTTTAGACTATTATCCTTGTCCCGTAATGTAAAAATGAAGTAACATCATAAGTACATTCGAAGATGATAATTGATAATAGGTAGATCAGCGACAATTTCACCTCAAAGTTGTCTT